>JAODJW010000127.1:1607304-1636662 GCA_026777045.1 Hyperopisus bebe | reverse complement strand
CCTGGGAATGCGACAGCCTGCCAGTCTCTGCGTGGCTGTTTGTGTAGAAAAAGCCGTGCAGCTGCCAGATAGTGTGCTGGGGATGTGAATGTGTGATGATTAGAGGGACCATCTTATCAGAGCTGAGGGCTGCCCCCCCACCACACCTGGGTTCTGCCTAGTCGCCCCCCCGCAGCCTGGAAACCTGCCACGTAACAACCTCAGCTCCCTGTGAGTTGCCCATTTCATGGTCATCTTTTTTTGTCTCTCTTTCTCTCCCTTTTAAAAAATAAAACACCGCCCTGCCCCTCTCTCCATGCGCCCCCTCCCCAACCCTGTTGTCCATCAGGTGAGAGACCAGCTTGCGCCAGAGTAAATATTTTGGTCTGCAAACTCCTTGCACTTCAGTTTAATCGAATCTGATCGTCGGGATGTGCTGGAAGACGCCACTTTGCCAGAGGAATGGGGAAGGGGGGTGTTTTTTTTGGTCTTTTTTTCCCTTTTCATTACACAGCATGTGTTTCCCTGCGTGAGCGTGTCGGATTTGAAGCGGGTCCAGAACTATTCAGACCACAGTCATAGGGAACCATGTCTGCTGGGCCGTAAGCTGGGAGTAGCGGAATGGAGAAGGAGGGTGCACGGCCGTCTGTCCCCAATGGGGGGCACTGTCAGCACATTTTTTGGAACAATCTCAGTATTGGTCTTGCCCAAATGGGACCATCGCTTCAAAAGCATAGATCACATCTGGACAGATGGTGACAATCCTAGTGAAGCTGGGCCTTAACCTCAGCCTGTAAAACTCACTCTGAATTGAAACACACTTTAAACAAACTGCACCCATATGTTTGCCTTTATGTGCAGAGAACCCCAGTTTTTTTTTAAACTCCTACTGCAACAATTGTGTCTTCATCCATCTTCCCAGAATGATGTTAAAGTGGGCATGACACCAAGTTGGCTCTGGGTCGGAGATGCAGGTCATATGTGGCTTCCAGGTACAGAGATGGCCCAGATCTAGCAGGATCTGAACATCCTCTTCTGTGAGATGGACCGTTTCCTGAATTTGCTTGCAACTGTGGACCTTTCCAACTCACTTCTGCTCTATAAAAATCATCTAAACTACCATATATTTTAGGTGGAAGAAAAAACCCTAAAATCCTCTTCATTTAATAGGTGCTTTTTGGTTAGGATTAATTTTGCTTGAATGCCTATCCTTTTGTTTTTCCTGCATTGACTTTACTCTCCTGCACCTTGCTGTAAATGTTCCCAAGGGAGTTGATTTTGGGAAGTCTCAAGTCCTTCCTACTTCTCCTCCCCTCTCTCTCCCTCCCTCTCTCTCTTTCTCTCATTCTTTCTCTCCCTCCCCCTCATCCCTCGTTGCTCTTTTAACCAGCAGTGAAGCAGAAGCCCCTGCACAGTCACAATCAGCCTGACTGACATTTCAGAGCGGCACAGTTGCTCAGACAACGGCACTGACAGACGGACCCAAAACTTTAGGATCTAATGACTCTCAAGCCGGATAAGAGGAAGATCCGAAGCTAATAAGCTTTTAGCAAATGAACATGTATTCGGTTACGTTGGCATAACTTAAAAAACGTATAAGGAATACTTTAAATTAAGGAACATCGTTAGTTTACACTGACAAAACAATGGGTTTGGTGATAGTTTTTTGAGGACGTTTTTCTAACCTTGGAGGTTAAGGACTCTCTGGTCGCCTGGCATGCGTATCTTCGTACATTTAATCATGCTGAGGAGCAGTCTCACTCACCTGTTGGGGGCACTTTGGGTGCTGTGGCTCTTGGAAGGTGAGTGCAAATCCCCCCCCCACCACCCCAAATTATGGTTTCACTGGATTTCGCTCAGACTTCTCTGAATTATCTCTCGATGCGCTAGAGAAAAAAGGATCATCCTCACTGATACGTGCGTCTCCACAGAGACCGGAGACTTAAACTGCTTGCTTGCGGTCAAGCTGTGTGATTTTTTTGTGCCTGTTTTGTGGATTTGTCTCGTGTGCATTCAGACGGAAATGTATATTTATTCTTGTTCGACTGAGATTTACGCTTTATCCTTGATGCCAGTTGTGTTGAGGTTGAGTTTCATTACATCGTTAAGAGGCATCGTTTTGGGATCCTAGTGCTACATTCTCCCCGAAGCCTTTCCCACGCCAAGCTACGGTAGCGGACACAGGTGCGCTAAGTTACACGTAAGCGGCTGAGGATGGCTGAGGAACTAAAGATTCTGGTCTTTAGTGGCTATAATAATGGTGGTACCGTGAGCAGGGGTAAACGTTTTCGTTCACTAATACTTTTATTTGTTATTTGCAAAATTGTCACTGGAATTTCAAAGTTACTGCGATTAAAATGTTTCAGTATTTAAAATGGCTGATGATGAAGATAGTAAAATGTTCTTCTATAAAACACAGTATCCAAATGAATTGAATTATATATAATGGCATATTTAAGCTATTGTTGGTCTTATATGTCACATTAAAACACCATATCAGGCAAATATAAGTCAGATGACCATAAATTGATAGGATCCAGATGGATTTCACAAGCAAAAAATCTGGAAATATTAACCTTTATTGTACAGAAATCAAACATCTTAGGAACTGTAACAATCATTCTGACAAATGTATCCAATTACATTATTTATTATCTAAGAACAGGAAACCAATTTACTAAAAATCAACCAAAATCTCCGTATATTCACAGAAGCACAGTTCGGAAACTAACGCTGATTATGGTAAAGGATGGAATAACACTAGGGCGCCGCTATTACAAACTCTCAGCTTTATATCCCCTATATTTTCCACTGCCATCAATGGAAGCCAAATATTTTCCCCAGTTATGATGACGAGAATGAGAGGCAATGCCCCATCTTCAACGCTCGAGATAATAAAATAGCGTTTCTTTACTTTGACCCAAGTCAAGAATTCAAGGATACCCCAACCTCACCATTCAACTATACGCAAAGCAGTTACATACTATCCTGTTATTCCTGGCATTGTTTCTTTATTTGTACAATCTCCATCTACAGATCAAAACAGATACGGGGTGTGTTTTTAACATTATATGGGAGAGATTTGCAAAGAAACGTCCTAGAACGAGTATTATGGCCAGACAAAGCACTGTGGTCATCTGCCTCTTGTCAAACGCCCTCTCCCGTTTCTGCCCCCGAAGGCCGCGTGAGTTCTATATTTCGAATGCGGTTTCAAAAGATTTATCGCACGGCGAGGGAAACTTCACTGCTGAACTCCAGCAAAGCAGGGGCAAAACTGTGTGTTCTAGCCAGCTGTGTCGATTTCGTCCAACTAACAGTAATCTCGGAATTAATTATATATTTGCACATTTTCCCCCACATATTAAACGAGGCTGTATCTTATAATGAATTATGAATTATTAAACCTATAAATGCCCTTTTGTGATGCTTTTCTTCCATGTTGATATGACATACCACCGCAACAAATTAGTTTTTATGTTCAATCCACGCTCAGTATAGGCGGCGCATCTAAATCACCCTGCTGTGGTGCGGATTGTCCGTATGTAGATGAAGATGTCGAGCACGTGCGCTAACACTGCTCAATGTTTGTGTTTGTGGGGAAATACTTGGACTATGTAAGATATAATTTAGGGCATTCAGTGTCACAGTGGCTAAGGAACTGAACAGGAGGTACCAGATGCGGTATAGGGAAGATAAATCTTCAGTAAACATTGATCACTGGGAATAGACGGGACATTAACCAAAATACATTCATTGGGGGTAGCGCTTCCTGGCTCGTGAACACGTAAGAAAGATCAAAAGAATGAAGTGGCACAAGACCATTGCCAAAAATCTTACACATAAATTGTTGAATTTCACAGAAAGGTTTCTGAAAAATTACTTAATATCAGAAAGGACAATTTATAGTTAATAACTGGTGATGACAACCATATATTATTTTTAAGCAACATTATAATAGCAATTATTGCAGCGGCCAGTGGGATTTATGGATTGAAAATGTACTGTGAATATTCCAAATTGCTACAAATGGGCAATAATTTAAATAGATCTGGCAACCTATAGATATAGTTACCTAAGCTGTTAAAACTTCCCTAGTGATAGTGCTTGCTAATGGTTGTTACTTTTCTTATAAAACTATTTATCCAAATTCAGTTTAACAGAAACAAAGCCCTGTATATTAATCAAAAGAAGACTGAAACCCATCTTTGTGACTGATTAAAATACATTTTTTTTTCTTTATGCAAAATGACAACTAATGGAATTTTATCTTGGCTCAACCCACACGATTGTATGAAGAACTGAGGCACAGCAGGACATCGCAATGTTCCAGAAATGGTGTCACCCCCCCCCCCCAAACTCCGATGTCCCGGTTTCCCCCTTTGTATTACCTTAAAAACAAAAAACTGAAGATGGACCGGCTCACCCATGTCTTGTGATTAATGATTTTCATACACAGTTCCTCTTAAGTTCCCTCTAATGTGCTTCATGCAGCGCTGGATTAAATTTAAGCTGGATACATTAATACAGACTGTGCAAGATCATCAAAGCCCAGAAAACAAAACAGTTTATATATAAGAAAAGAAACCATTTTACCTGTGTGGATGGCTGAACTTAATCAAGTACACCCCCCCCCCCCCACATATCACAGGTTATTTCTGTTCTAATGAGTTGCCTACTGATTCCCTCCCCACCCACTCCCACCTGTCTCTCAGCCTGAGTCTGACAGTCATCTTGTGCAAATGTGAAACTGTGCAATAAAGTCCCCACCTTCAGGAGTCCAGCTTGTTACTGGTGACCACGACTAAACCAGCACACAGGCGGATATCCAGACATAAGGCAGCCTTTTACTTCAAAGCAAGGCACGTTTGCATCGCTGAACTGTGTCACAGGGAGGTTAAACAGATGGAGAACCGAAGAAATGCTAATTGGCAGTAATGTCAAGGCTATTTCACAAAGGAACGCATTTCAAAAATCGTATAAAAATATACTTTTTTTTGTAGTGGCAGTGTGTATTTTTCCTACGTGTTTTTAGATGAATTCGGCCCAGAGGATACCCAAACCTAACCTGTCTCTGAAAAAACAGCAAGGCTGAAATACATAATGAGGAAAGGATTAAGTTTATTTTTAAGACTTCATTCTATGAACATCTGCCAAAGATCAAGAACAGCGATTTCCTCCATTATAATAATAATATATGTGTTTTGACACCAAAGACTTTGGAACAAGAAGTTAGACAAGTAGACAATAGGTCTTATATTAACTGTTATAATATTAATAAGAAATATCTTGATCAGTGTTTATGTGCACTAAGGTTGTGTGAGATGCATTCTGTTTGATCAGATTTATCTCATCAGTGAGATTTTTTACCAGCAGAATTATGAATGATGAGTACAAGGGTGGCATAAACATTACAAATGAACCCCACCATCTCTGGATTGGTGCTGTGTGAACATGCGAGTCTTTTTTATGGACCCCCCCACCCTCATTTTAAAAGCAGAACTCGAGGGACATGGGGGGTCAATTGGGGCTGTCTGTTGTTGCCTGGCCAGCAACGTGGGCGAATGCAAATGTGAACTAAGAGGAAAACAAGAGGAGGACAGTCTGAGAGCCTCCACGGACAAATGAGCCATAAACATTCCCCGCTTGCCGCAGGATCGGTGATGAAAGGGTCAGTGGTTGCAAAAAGCTCTGCAGATACAAGGCAGCAGATGGGTATTGTGGTGCTTTAACTACTGCGGTGATGAGCGAGGGCTTAGGTTTTCGATGACGGGCTCGACGCCAGAAGCACTAAGATGTACATGAGGAAGCGTGCAGTGCGATGGGAAACCTCCCCCCCCCTCCCCCGTCGCTTTAGACAGAGGGGACCCAAAATACTACACGGTTTGACTGAAGTTGGCATCACCAACATGGCGTCTTGAGCAAGGTGACTCTGTATGGACAGATAATGTGAGAAATACCTGAATCTTCCCAAAGGATGGGGTCTGTAAAAGGCCAAGCTGCCAAACTCTAAATTATAAATACACAAAAAAATATCCCTGGTAGCCCTCCATAAATTATATTTTTACAGGCACAGTTTTACATAAGCATTCCTTCGACAAATCAGCATTACTTAAGTGTGGAAATGTCTAGCGATGGACCATCGACACAGAAAGATTACTTTGGCTCTGAACCATATAGCCCTGTCCTGACAAAATTAAATTGATAAATTGTGGAAGCTGCACGTGCTTCGCAGCAGTGCCATCTCGTGGTCATCTTGTATTGGTCCTTAAAAGGCAGAACTTAAGAAAGGAGAATCCTCTTTACAAGCATGGTTGCGCTTGCTCCAAAGAAGGTTTAAGACTCCCTTGGGTTTAGCTTTACAGTACTATGCTATATAAAATTATTTAAAAACTGCCCTCAATGTCAATATGTTATCATCCTAAAATCTCCAGTCCGTATATTAACGATTGCCAATTTAAACTAAATGCATTAGTAATTCGTGAAAGAACAACAAACACCCAAATACACATTCCCAAACTGTCAGCTTAAAGTTACTGAAGTGAAAACTGAATCGGTAATAATGTGGACCATGGCAAAAACAGAAGAGGCCGTCTGACACACTGTCTAGTTTCTGCATTTTTTAAATATTCTGTTTTTTAGGATGGAGACGAAAATGATGTGCGCGCGAGGTTCCTCAAAGCGTCAGTTCTCGCCACCATATGGAAATGATTCCCAGCGTTTGAGAAACAAACAACACTGAGGCGCGGATTGATTAGCACATTAAAAACAGTGGTCTTATTATTGGCTCAAAGTAGTTCAAGGAGAAGCACGCTGGCTCTTCTAAACCTCGTAATTAAAACCATCGCTGGAAGAAAAAAAGCTTCTCTTGGGGCCCCAGAGCGGACCTGTCCCTCTGTGGGAACACAAATACGCTGTAACTGGACCTCAGCCATCGGACAGGGGGATTGAAACGCCGACACATCCGCAAAACTATACCGTCCGATCCCCAATTTCTACTCCTAACACAAACACAGAACGTTTCCTGAACATGGTCAGCGCATGAATAAGATCATCCGCAAAACACTGCTAATTCGAGCAGCCTCTTGGACTGCGATCGGGGTGGCGCAGCAGGGTGGAGGTGAGGAAATCAGGAAACGAGTCTACAGGGACTCTGCCCTCCTTGTCTGATGTTTGCATAAGGAGGCTGAAACTGGAACTGTGCGGTTCTTGACAAACAAGCCGTCCCCCTGGACAAGAGCCTCTTCACTTTTGTGAGCATTTGGGTTCAATCAAAAATCAGCCTGAGTTGAGGTGCCCCTCTCGGCCCTGCTCTCTTTCTCCATTGCTTTCCAAGACCACACAGTGTCCGGCGCCTGGCACAGCAGGCTTACGGGGAAAATGAGTAAACGGACATGCACAGTGAATGTACGTAAACCTTACCGCTTCATTGAAACAAAACGGCGAAGCAGCTTTTGGCCGTATTTACAGACGCGGACGCCGAGTCTGCGCATAGACGTGCACCGTGAGATCGAACCTATTACCGCTGCACCTGCAGCTTTAGTCCCACTGTTGGATTTGTACCTTTCAGATGAACTCTGTGGATCTCGATCCTACATCTAAGTGAACAGCAGCTCTCCTCTACTCATATTTTCTCTGCCGTCTAACACCAAACTAACTAAATAATTAACGATTACCGTGCATGGCCACAAGAAACCTTCAGGGTAGATACAACCATCAGTCACAAATGAGACAGTCCTACCGCAATCGTAACTATACTATTCTATAAACGATTAGGTATATTTTCTTACACACAACCTTTTTTAGAATCTTTGCGGGACAGGGGTAACGAAAGCTAAAACGAAAGTTTTAAAAACTGAAAAACAGTTTCAATAGCTGGCTCACTAACGGACATTTAAAATAATAATCTTATTATATTTGTATTCAATTTTGATTCTTCCCACGCCATTTGAAAAACCACTGCTGCCCAAAAAATAGAACACGAATAGAACATCGCCACACGAGTTTTCCTAATTGTGATGGCGCTTTCCCTTCTCCTGGGTTTCTCCGTTTTCCAAGATCTTATATGCAAAGTTTCTGGGCAATTCACTGCTTATATTTCCAGAAGTGCGATAATAATCTTATCAGAAACTCTCACGGGTGCTTAACTGTATTTTATGCATTTGCTTTAATTCACTTCATATTTTGTCCTAATGAATAAGCACGATTTCCGTTATTGTTAAACTTGTACTTTATCCACAAAATTAATTAGTTGTGAACATCTAGAGTTTAATATTAGGTTTGATTGGCCTATTTGTTAAATTTAAATGAACGTGTAATACTGGATTACATATAAGGTTAAAACGGTTAGTGTAACCCTCCAATGCTGAAGATTTTTTTCGGCTTTCAGATTGTTATTTTTAAGGTCTGTTATAATCATTTGCCTGTCGTGTAATATTGTGATTCATATCCACCCATTAGTCATTGTTGAAATCTCATATGTTTTATATAAAAGATATGAACATTTGATTTATGAGTCTCACTTTTAAAAACTTTGATTTTTTATTTTTTTTTAGATCTGTTTAGCAATACAGATGCTTATATCTGGAAATCGCCGAGCAGTGACAAATGAAAATCTCGTAAAATATATTTTTTTTTCTCGTAATCTCTTGCGTTATTCCTCAGAGCCATTTCTTTAGTCATGTGGCACTCACGTGGTACATTGGAGATTGGTAGGCTACAATACTTTTTGAATTTTCTTTGGAATTAAATTAAATTATGTCATTTACACTGAATAAAGAAAACACGTGCAAATGGTAGCCATTTGAACGTAATCGCTGTAAATCTTGGTAACGTTTAGGAATTCTTAACAGAAATTGCAAATATTATACAAATATTGCAAACATAACAGGCTGCGGTGTGGACCTTCTGTGGGACATATGACTATTTGTCCAGGCCCTGCATGAATGTTTCTAATAAGGGTATGGCATGTTTCAGTGACTTTTAAGCTAATGCAAACAGTGCGAATTCAGTTTGTATATATCAGCAACAAGGTGTGCGTGACTGTTGCATGTGTTTCCATGTTTAGCAGCTGTGCTGGTGTCCGGCAGCAAACTGTGGGAGGTTCCTACAGCCCCGTTCACCTTGGCCGCCAACAGTACTGCCAAGCTGTTATGGGAGCCCCAGTGCCAGGCTCAGCTGCGCCACCTACAGGATGGGGGAAGCATCAGAGTAGTCATCCCACCAACGTTGGATGGAAACTGGGTTTCAACCAGGCAAGTACTGTTCAGCTGACGTTCGCTAATCTCAATGGGGACATTAAAGCTATAATGAAACTCTGGAGCTAAGCACGTGCTGGCAACGTAAATATTTAGTCGATAAGTAAATACTGCATTTTTGAGTAAACATCAGGGAAAAGAATGTAAATTGGCAGAATTAACATAATAGTTTTAAGGTTTGAATTTTTCAAGCTGCCTGTGGTTTTGTTGGAATTGGCCAATGCAGCTCAGTTTCAAACACGGCCCTCTTCTTGCAGGTGTGAAATGCGACCCGGTCCGGAGTTCCTGACCCGGTTATATACGTTCTACCCGAGCCGACTGTTCAAAGCCCTGCAGTTCTATTACAGGGACAGCAGGTGTCAGGACCCAGCTTACTCACTGGTGATCAGGGGCAAACTGCGTCTGCGGCAGGCTTCCTGGGTCACCCGCGGGGGCACCGAGGCAGAGCACCACCTACACAGGGTGGCCATCATCTTCCACAGCTCCGCCGCGGTACAGCAGGTCGCCGCCCGCCTGCCGACCGTCTGTCGGTGCAGCGGCTCGGGGTGCTGGGTGCCCGGGCGGCTCTACGATCTGTTCATCCCCAAGGCAGGCCGAGACTGCCTGGGGCCTCTGGGCTTCTCCATGCTGGAGCTGGACCTCCTGCGCTTGGAAAGCCGGCAGCAGATCCACAGCAGGCTGGTTCAGGAGCTTTTCCTGGGAGACATCCACACGGAGTGGGAACATCGCACCCGCTATCGGCCCACTGGCTACCAGACGCCGCTACAGAACGCAATGGTGAGGGAGAGGGATCGAGGGAGGGAGGCACGTGCAAGCTGTGCGGGACGGATAGACAAAACACGCGCACTGCCCGATCAGAGTTACACACCGAGAAGATGGCCATGCTCGAGGCAGTTTGAGCCGCGTGCCTCTACATCTAAAATGAAAACACTCACGCTGCTTGTTAATATTTAGTTAGAAGAAGATAAATTACCGCGTTAACACGTGCAAACTTCCATAACAGCTTACCTTTTTCACTAATATATTTCTGCAGCCAAATTCAGTTTTGTAATGAAGTGCAATTATTTATGGACTACGGCCAACTGCATAAACAAACTGCGGCACGCTAGCATATGGAAGGTGACACAGGGCTTCGATTTCATTATTTATGTATTTCTACAGCTGGATATATACATATATATGTGTAGAATAAAATGTTCAGCTGTATGATTTTCTTGTGTCAAGTCCAATTCTCCTACCCAAGCCACTAGACTTTGTGTGTAAGCATTTCACACTGTAATGCGAATCCAAATTATGTTTTACTGTGTTTTACTGGGACTAACTGACATTCACCACCATGCAGCTCGTGAGATCTGCAGCTGAGGGTTTATCTGTTTATTTATTTATTTATTTAATACAATAAATAAGCGACAGAGGGAAACGGTCTTTTAAAGTTCATTACTTTCCATTCTGCAGTTTAGCCAGAAAAATCCCCAATGCCATTTTTTGGTTAACTTTAATGAAAAGGAATCGTTATTTTCATTAACGATTCTTCAAATATAACACAGTACTGTAGGGTGAACCAGCAGGTTAAATCAAGATATTTAAAATAACACTATAATCACATGTCAGGAGAAATCTGGCAGAATTATATATCAAACATTTTTACTGTTCCTCAAAATTTTCTGCTTTTGCAGTATTTAATTTCATTAATCATCCGCTCTTTTCTGCTTTTACTGGTAATGACGTGAAACTGGTAATGAACACATTTAATTTTTTTGAAAGCTTACTTTTCTAACTATGGGAATGTTAAGCCTGAAATTCGTTTTTATTATTTATTACAATAAACTTGTATTTTACGTAAATTATCCCGCATACTTTAGTATTTTTTGGAGTGCCGATTGTTTCTCGTGTCCATAGAGACTTTTTGGCGAGGGTATGTTTTTGTGATACTGGCGTTCAGACCACCCCGGAGTTAACCGCCGGTTTAGCGGCGGTGTCCTAAGCAGGCGCTGCCCTGCTGACTCCGTGCAGTTTATAGCGGATGGTTGCAGGCGGCATTCCCGCCACATGTGCGGGCTCCGCCTGCACGCCGTTACAGCCCTTCTCTGTTAATTTTTTTCCCCCTACTCTTTGAACCCAAGGAGTATAGTAGCCAACGTCAAAACACTGGACTTGTAATTCAAAATGTTAATATCCTTATGGCAAGCAAAATTGTGTGCTGTCGAAGGCAGAAATAGGAGCCGTCGCGACAAATATCCGTATCATCGTATACAGTATAGTGTTTACAGTATGATATGAAACGAGAGCTACGTGTTTTGGTCGCGGCGGTATAACATACCACGTCAATAACTGATTTGCTAAGTTCACACTTAGTTATAATACTTAAGTATAACAACCTTAATGCTGCTTAATGCTGTTTTCTATTTCTGTTTCTTTGTTGGGAAAAGTGATATATAAAAATAAATTATGCTGTAGCAATTTCAGTGATGTATACTTTGCTCATGGATATAGGAGGTCCCCTAACGCTAACTTTAGGGTTACTGTACTAACTTTAGGGATAGTACAGTACAACCAATTTACCTTCTTTTCTGCCCATATATGGATAAGCCATAGACCCATCTTTACACAAGGTTAATTCAAAGTTTTATTAGTCACATACACAACTATACTGAGTGCAATGTGCAGGAAAATCCATTGCTGTCGAGCTGCAGATTGTGAAATAGCTGTATATGTGACTGTTGGTTACACAGGTCCTAGACACTGTCTTCATTAAACACCTGAATTAAACAAATGGAATTAAGTGACTATATGTGATTTGAGCTAAGGTCTTACTAGGTTTCATATAATCTGGATTATGAATGTTTGGAACTCGGTCTTACATCTTGCACATGCTTTTTGGCCCGTTTTCCACAGAACCATGTGCATCCGTGCCCGGTGTGTGCCCTGGTGTACCGCTCCTCCGAGCTGCACCCGCCTGTGCTGCCGTCTTCGCCAGTCCTGCCGCTCTCCCTGGACGGGCGCTGGGTGAGCCAGCGCTGCGAGGTGCGGCCGGCCGTGCTCTTCCTCACGCGAGACTTCACCTTCCACGAGGACCTGCGCAGCTGGGAAGGCCTCTACTGGCACTACTCTGACCCCATGTGCCACCAGCCGACCTTTAGCGTGCGGGCATGGGGCCACTATGCCCGCGTGGGGCCCTCGCCCGTGATACACGGTGCCACCGAGTTCGTCTTCAAGGTCACGCGGGCCACAGTGGTTGCTCAGGATGAGGCCGTCGCCAGGGTGCTTAATGCCTCCCAGGAGGGGAGCTGCGGGCAGGCCGGGGGCTGGGCGGTGGGCGTGGAGCAGGATATCACCCCCACACATGGATGCACCGCGCTGGGGATCAAACTGCCACACAAAGAGTACGAGCTCTTCAAAATAGAGTTTGATCACAAACAGCGCCCCCTTCTTTTCACTGGGGAAAGGCCAACCGATGGCTCCAGTCCGGACCGTCCCCCCAAGCGGCCTACATCCTACCAGGCTCCGCTCATCCAGTGCAGCCTGGATGTCGGTGGATCCCACCGCCATGACCAGCAGAGATCTTTCACCTTCCAGCCTGTCAGTGGTGTAACCTCTCTGACGTGGCTTCTTGCTTCGGTCTTGGCCTCCTTGTTCGGTGGCTGGTGTGTCGTAGAGACCCAGTGACACATATGCTGCTGGAAGTCGAGCTTGTCTTACCGTGTCGTTATCAGCGGAAGTATGAATGTTGTACATCAAGCCTTATTCTTTAGATGTCTATTTTACCACGTTTGTCAAGAATACAGATGGGAATGTGTACAAACACAAGAATATGGTGCTTATCTCAAGAATGTCCCTAAAAACAAAATAGAATCATCTTTTTATTGCAGTTATAACATTATATTTCATATGAATCTGTCTGTATAAATGTGTTTTTAATATTAGATAACTGCCTAACGCTGGAGAACTATCTATTAGTGCCATCTTAGAAAAACAGTTGTGGCATTTTGATGATAGGTCTTTGTCTAGCAGCTTTGTGAGGATTAGGATGTACTTTCTCTGTCCATGGCTGTACAATATTAATAATGTAAGGTGTGTCTAAGCTGTCTCTCTATATATATATATATCCGTGAACTTTTATTTTGAGCATAGGATGTAGACATTCCAGATGACAAACTCTTAAACGGAACATAAAATTGCAAAAAAAAAAATGAATGACAAAACGGGAAATGCAGGGCTTTGGATGTGAAAAGCAGACTGAAAAGCTATTGGGAAGATCACATGTTTTTCAGCATTAGAACCTGTGTCCCTGCTGTGTCACATGTACGGTGTGTTGGTGCACCAGCTCAGTGTTTCCGGACTTCGATAACGATGATGACCAACTTGGTTGAAGGACAGTGGACAATAATCGCCTCAGCTGCAAAGAAATCCATAAGCAATTTGTGGATGGTCCCTGAATACGGCACAGACAGTGGATGGGAAACTATGCAACAGTTTAATGAAACTGTTTAAAGAAGAACCCTGGGGTCCAACACAAGCAGAGTCGGCTTGTCGGGGTGTTCACAAAAGCTTGGGGTTTGTACAGGATGAATATAAAACGATCTGACGCAAGTCAGACACGTATTTATTGTTATCTTAAGATGTTTAAAAAATAGATTGCTTTGTTCCCCAGTTTTATAGCAAATCAGATACATGGGTGCCAAAGAGGCTTGTATTAACTGCTTTTATATCGGATCTTTGCAATTTTATCAATAATTTTGTCTAAAATAAGTTTCATTAAAGTATTTTATGATACAGTTAGTGAGTTTAAAGGTATTAAAGGTGCTATGTGCATATTCATGTTCTTTGAAGAGGAGTATGTACATACAAAAGGCAATGGTGAAATTTTGTATTAAAATTAAACAATAGGCCAACATAAAGTGAGATGTCACATACACAGCTTGTGAGCAATATTATTTATGGTTATAGCTATGACTTAAAGTTTGGAAGATAATTTAAAGTGACAGGAAAATAACTGCAGATAAATAATATTGTACAGGCCAAAGTTGCCTTATTTCACAAGAAAAACAATAGGAGGCTAAGTTGGTATAACTCAAAGTATATTTCTATCTTAATCGCTTCACCTAAACTTTACATTGAAGCAGTTTAAGCAGGAAAGTAAATTTAAGATGAAAAATGACTAACTCACGTGAGAAATAATGAAGACAGGCTTCCCCGTGAGACTGTAGGTGCTTATGTTTTAGATCCAGCTGAGCCTTCTGGGAAACTTTAAAACTCGTAAGAAAGATCTGACAGATATCGGCCAAAGCAGTGTCGCCTTACAGTAAAAAAATAATTACCGTCATTAGTATTGCATTTCTTAACATTAACCGTTTCGTAGTTAAGTGTCATATGTGGCCAGAACTGTGGCCTGATGCATAGGTATTTTATTTTCTGACACACAAATATTCGCATGAACCCCATTTGGAAACAGGGCAGGAGAGACTGGCCGCAGTGGTGTGTTCCTATGTTCCCGTTGCTCCAATCCCATCCATCCCTGGGTGTGAATGCATGTACCGCACACACCGTCATTGATCCTGGCTTTACGCTGAAATACTGCTAAGTATTTAAACTCCAATCGTCTTTCAGTGATTATGGGTTGCTTCATTTCACCGTTAGCATATTGTAATGAAATATTTGGAGCGATGTAACTAGACAGCTTTGGGTTTATTCCTTGAAAGGAATAGAGAGATGATGGCGAGCAGGCTGGGGAGCGAGGCGACGGGGAGAGGAAAAGAGAGACCCGCTCTGCATCCAAAGGCAGCAGACTGTTCCCATTACGGGCTGTCAGGATGATGATGGCGACTGGGAGCAGGGTGAGGTAATCTTTTTGGTTTCAGCAAGTGTATCAAGGGCTTGGGTTTGCAGAATGACAAAGATGAGGAGGGACAGAGAGTTCAAACGGCTGGTGTTTATCATAGCAGTAATGTTCTGGATCCACCATTATGAGGAGGTTACACATTCCTAATTTTGTGTCCTATCATTGGGCCAAAAATAATAGAGGAATATACCAATGGCATGAACAGGGTGAGCTGGGATGTGGAGAAAAGAAAGAGCGATGGTTTTCAGGGTCTGTTAGTGGTTTTTGTGCATATAATATAAGTCAGTCATCGGGCACGGAGAGCAGAACCCAGCATTATGGCCCATTAACAGCATCCATTAAATAAAAATAATAAAATGAGTTTTCATCACTGGCACTGAGCAAGACACCAAAAGACACTCCTGTGGCCATTTAAGTTCCTTCAAGGGTCATACAATTGATGAGGCAAAATTCACAGATGGTTTCCAGTTTGATCCTTCAGCTATATATCCACCCACACCCTAGCAGTGTTTCATCCATCCATCCATCTCTCAGACCCACTTGTCCAGTATAGGGTCTTGGTGAGCCTGGAGTGTATCCAAGGAATCACGGGGCACGGAGCAGGCGACACGCTGTAGAAGATGCGATTCAGGGTTGGACTGGAATTAAAAACCAGGCCATCACATACAAGCCCACAATGAATTTTGTAGAGCCTTTTGGGAATATTTACATATTTTCATGCTTCTTGGAGCTGGGGGTGCAAGTCCAGAGTGCAACGCATGCAGGGACGGCCGAAGAATTTAGGTGTTGCCCGGTTTGCCGGATAGCCTGTCCAGCCCTGATATCACACTTGGCAGTGTGAGGAGCAGATTGTGCCTACATTACCTTCTCTGGGGAGGGGCTCCTGGGATGGCACACAGAAGAGGATGCTTTTTTTTTTTAAAAAAAAAAAAGCACCGAAAGCAAATACTACTTAAAAAATGCATACTTTCAGCAAAAGAGCTTCCAAACCGCAAACAACTTCTGTGGGTTTGTCATATTAATTCCATGCGAGGGAAGTGATTTGGGCCAGTTCTTTTGAACGGCACCGGGTCCAGAGGAATGGGAGTGTGGTAGCAGTGCAGCACACTCCCATAAAATATTAGAGAAAACATCCATTTTCATGTAAGCCGACCGAGTAGCAGACTCAGCTACAGCAGATGCAGTGCAATGAGATTTACTTTTACTCAGCTCCAGAAGGGCAACCACGCCAAAAACCGTCGTCAGTGTTGTATGTCTCTTTTTTGTTTTAATAATTATTACACTTACTCGCTTTACCCTACGTACCCTTTAATTTTAAGCTCTGCTGAGAAACCTCCATTATTTCTAAGCATATATGAGCAACAGCTGCCCATTAAAAAAATAATAACACTGGTTGTATGTTATTCCTTTGGCTTAGAAAATGCATAGCTGTTGAAAAATGCTCCCCCCTTTCTAATATGAGTAAAAAAACAAAAGTGCACCCACAGGACTATTGTACTGGGTGTGCTTTCCTATAGCACTGGTTGCCAAAAGTGGGCTCCTCGTCTTATTACAACTTTGTACTCATATGGAAAACTAAAGGGGAAATGATTACTGAGGCTACCCCCTCCCCCCACTGCTTAAGAGCCAAACATCTTTCTTTCAGCAACATAGTTTTTCATATTGAACTGTGGAAAAAAACACACACACACTTGCCAGAATTCACAAAAGGGGGGGGGGGGAGAGTTAAAACTGTAATCTCTTTTGCAGATCTGTAGTAAATACTGTACTAAATAGCTCTGGAAGTACTATTGAAAGGCTGGAACACTGTACCACTGTAAGGCAAGGGGGTGTGGAAATGCTTTTGTTGCTTTTACATGCTGTGATGTGCATGAACTTATGAAACATTCTTAAAAATTTTAATATTTAGAATAATTGCAGGAGGGCACACTGATTTTTTTAAACATATAAAGTACAATGGTGTCAATGCCGTAAATGTTATGATTCTCCTTAATTTCCATATCTCTGCACCGTAAGGCCAATGTTGGGCATCTCAGGTCCAGAAACTACAAATCCAAGACAAAGATTGTGTTTCTACCAACTAGTAGAGCATAAAGAGTCACAGTCACAGAGTAGTCACCTGGTTGATAGAAACAAAATTTTGTTATGGATTTGTAGCTTCTGGACCTGGGTAAGGCATGCCCCTGGGTTGTATCACCACGGTCGTGTGGTTTCACTGTGTGTTTCTCTCTATATTTATGCAGGTTTTAATCCTGGATCCACAGATCTTCCTAAGATATCTAGGCTAATTGTAAACAAAGCTTTTACATTTTTCTGGGTTGTGTCGATCATTCTTGCAGCTCTTCCCACATTCACGTGGTCACGCCTGTACAAATAGATCCTGGAAAAAAGAAACCGTATTGACCTTGTAGGCTGAGACCTTAATGTCCAGACCATATTAAACAAGAACAAAGACCTTTGGCTTGGAAGATCTTCTAACTTTGAGATGTTCCAAACCATTTCAAAGCCTTAGCCAAATGAATACCAGAATAAAATGTTAACCTTTTGATTTAATACCATACAGTGTCCTACGGATGAAAAGACGAAAACAATAGATACATTCTTGTCCAGGTTCCCAGCAACTGTGTACATTTTTTTAAATGAAGCTCATTGCCTGTTGTACTTGGATGATTTTTGTTGTTTTGTTTTATAGCGATTTATGTAATACTGCACAGGGGCAAAAGGCTACATTGTCTTGGACATATTAGAAAATGGGTTTATTTACAAAACAAATGAAACCCTCATGAGTAAAGTAGCTGTTGTAGTCGAGGGAATGTTAGACATTAATGATGGTGACAGTACACAACATTCTAACTCCTAGACAACTAACCTCCCTAAAAAAGAAAACTTAATACAAATTTTGCTCGTCAGGCGTGTAACCCTTTCGAGGGGAACACAACATTTCCACACACATTTTAAGGGCTGCGTTTAATAATTGAAGATAAAAAGTATAAACTTAGATCTTTGACGGAGTCCCAAAAGTTTCACGTTTACCGTCACGTGCTGACAGCCTTGATAATTATGCATGGAATTATTAGTAGGAAGAATCCTTGGAGTCTACTGGCATCTTGGCCACAGAGTGGTTTGAAGATGTAGGTTTTTCAACTTTTATTTTTGAATGGAATGGATCCCCCACATCTAAGAGTTTCTGAAGAACCAAGGCTGAAAAGGGACTCAGTTTCAGAGGAATTTAAATTGGAGACAGTCAGATGTCCTAGTAACACACACTGTCCTGGGGGACCGTGACAGTCCGTGGAGTTTGGCGACGGTCCTGTACGCCAGCAACTGGACCTCAACCAAAACACTTAGGCCTAATGAGAGTAAATGTTCAACATCTACAGCAATTACAGGTTAAGTTCAGCTTCTGCTGTTCTTTGTGTGGACTTCTGCGAATGCATCTTTGTGGTATATTTGCTTGGTAAATTTTTTTTGTGGTATTGACTCAAGAAACAACGCAAAGGGACAAAAAAGGCTGTTAAAATAAAAAATAAATTTGCAAAACAAAAAGTCACAGAGTCAAGTGTGGCCAGTGATACATGACAGTGACAGTCTTAGTAACAGTGATACATGACAGTGACAGTCTTAGTAACAGTGATACATGACAGTGATAGCGCAAATCATCGGAAGTCCCTCATCTTCATATGTAGCTCCTAGGGCTCATCAAGTTCCCTTTCCTTCTAATACGTCAGTGGTTCTCAGTCCTGTTCCTTTCACCCCCTCCCAGAATGTTTTCATTCCAACCCTACCTTAATCAGGCTCATATGGTCCTTAATAGGCTAATAATGAATGTGGCGGGTTGAAAGCAGTGTGGGTTGGAATGAACACAATCTACCCGGTAGAATTATTATACTATATGTTGCTTTGGATGAAAGGTCAGAAAAATTAATGCAAGTACAACCCCTGCCAAAGATTATGGTATCACGACACTTCAGGACTTTTTACTTTGCAACAAAAAAAAAAATCATAGATATGACACGTAACATTTTTTGTTTAATAGCTGAAGATTCTGGCTGCATGAAACATACCATAGAACAAATTAAGTTATTTTAATTAATGGCATTGTTTTGTCCAGGTCAAGTAGAGGACAAAATGATGGAGTCACTCAATGCTGAGGCAAAAATTATGGAATCAACTAAAAAACACAGTAAGTACATTGTTGCTTCTTCTTGGGCTTGTATGATGGCCTGAATTCTTTGAAGCATGGACTTCTCTGACGAAAAACAAAATTCCACATCAAGCTAGTTCCAGCTTTCTCAATTAGCAGTTGAAAGATCAGTTTTGCGGGATGGAGCCTTTTCATGGACCATTTAAAAAAAATTTCCACCAGAAACGTGCAACCATATTGAGATCCAGATGGTTTGCTGGCCATGTATGTGATTGAGTTAATATGCCTTTTACTGAAGAAAAGCTTTCACACTCTTTGCACTGTGGCAACATGCATTATCATCTTGAAAATGACTTAATCATCACCAAAACAATTTTCAATGAATGGAATGAGAAAAGTGTCCTAAGTGTCAATAGTTGTGATTGGGGAAATTTGCTTTATCCTTTAGGCAGTCTTCTTTATATATTTCATTAAAATGGCACTAGATAAAAGTTCCAGCATCATCTCCTTAGCCAACGCAGATTTGTGATTCATCAATATCACTTTCATCCAAACATCCATTGTCCACGATTGCTTCTCTTTAACCCTTCTTCTGTGTAGGTGTTAGTGCTGGTTGTCATTTTGCCTTTTCTACATGTAAATTCCATTTCAATCAGGCGATTTCTTACAGTTCTGTCACAAACAGTGACTCCTGTTTCTGTCTATTTGTTACTCATTTGTTTTTGTTGTGCATTTTCTATTTTGCATTTTCTGTCCTGATGCTTTGACGTCTCCCTTGGTCTGGTTGTATGTTTTCCTTTTATAACCTTCCTTTTTTATTTTAGACAGTAGATTGGAAACAGCCGACATTTTTCGCCACACTCCACTTTGGATTTCCTTCTTGAAGGAGTTTTATAATCCTTTCCATTGTTTCAATTAACTGTTTCGTTGGGACCATGATTCCTTTAAATTAACCAAGTCCACCAGCTTGTTAAGGTCTGTAAGGCCTCTCTTTTAACTGCAGACTAACATTTTTTACTTGTTTAGAAATGCAAATTACAAGGTGATTCCATATTTTTTTCTCTACTTGATCCGGACAAAACTGCCATTAATTAAAATAATTTCATTTGTTTGAGATATATCTCATGAAGGCAGAATGTTCAGCTAGTCAAATAAATCAGCTGTGATTTATTTGCCATGAAGTAAAACAGCTGAATGAAGATCCTCTATGTCTGGTGGTGTATAATGCATTGATTATAGCATCTATGGTCTAAATCAGAGGTGTCAAACTCACATTTTTGGGTTTCCCCTCATTTAACACACCTGATTCAACTCCTCGCAACTCCTGCTAATTACCACACAGCTCTTGAGCTGAACCCTTTGTGGTGGAACAAGGAAAGAACTAAGCTACACAGGGCTTCGCCCCCCCCCCGCCCAGGACTGGAGTTTGACACCCCTGATCTAAATATATTGTACCAGATTATTGTTTCTAATATGCTGGATTATCCATAGACATAACAAATGCCCTTGACCAGCATATCAGTTTGGAGGCTTATGAAGTGAGGGTGGATGCTTAAGGTGGACCAGAAGGGATCTGGCAGATGGGAATGCCGGTGCTGTGTGTCAGAAAGGGCTGTGGTTATCATCAGGGGCGAGTCCCCGGGCCTGACACTTCGTAATGACGTCTGCAGAGATCAAGGGTTCAGATGTGGCAGGGTTCTGGCAAGGATGAGACACATCTCTTTGATGGCTGGTGCTCAGTTACCCCACACGTGACTAAGACATTCACAGGTGATCATCTTTCATATACATTAAGAAACAGGGATTAGTTTTATTACAGGACAAAATAAGTACCAGATACTCAATGCAGAGAACAAGGAAAAGAAAACTCTCTCTCTTTGCTGAGACTTCCAAACCTTATACCAAATGAAACAGCTTCATAATATGATACTTCAGCAGTAGATAATTTAAATCGCATGGATATCTCCAGTTTTATTCGTAATGTTTTGGCATACTTATGTACTTTTCATGCTGATGAGTTTAACACATGCAGTTATTGTGAGAAACCTCGGTTATTAATACTGTCCGGGCCATTCCAATGTGAAATGTGCTGCACAGAAAAATAAGCACGATAAACAACATCACAAAGAGATGAGGTACGGGGATTTAATTTATTAAGATGCTACATAGTTCAACAAGCTTTTTGTTGTTTTTTTTTTCCTCACCAGTGACTACTTGACTACGAATATTAATGCTTTGATAGACATATTTATTTATGTACATACAAAACAGTTGCCATGGTTACATCATGGTGATGGTCTCAAACTCCAGTACAGGCTTGTGTAGTGTCTGAGGCCCCAGGAGCGGCCAGGGCTCCACAGCGCCATCTTCCTGCAACATCTCACCCTCTAGTCACTTCTCATGTTAATGGATTATGTGTTAAATTCCATAGTTTTTTTGTCCTCTCCCCCTCCATCACTCATTTGTAGTTTTAAGTGTTTTATCATAATGTGTAACATTGAGGTGGAATAATTTAGGTGCCTTCCTTTCAAATACACCAGAACAATGGGAAAAAAAAAAACTAACCAAAACAAAAAAACAAACATGAAAACGAGAATCGAATATACAAACAGAATGGTCCCTGTACTCCCCCCCCCCCCCCGAGTGTTTCTGCTGATTTCTTGAACATGGAAACACTGCGTGATCCAAGCGCTGTTTATAGCAGGGCTGTATTTTTATGTAGGATATTCAAACTTTACCAGCAGCACAATGATTGCCGAAATGATACACCAGCTCAAAATCAACATGAACATGACATTCTACTGTCTGATTAATAATGTCATAGCTTAAAATGCTCAGAGAGTGATACAGACACACTGTGTGGTTTCTTCTACGCATCCATCCATCCATCCATCCTAGTGAGGGTCATGAAGACAGAGTACAAAGCTGGGGAAAACCCAGGATGGGTGCCAGTCCATCACAGGAAAATTTCTTTTGACTGTTCACTAACCCCTGATAAATGTTACTCCTTTGTAACAGTGTTACCTTAGGCAGGCAAATCGCTGTTTTTAATTACACCTGAAACAACACGCAGCTCTGGTGTTAATCACAGCAGCTGTGGCAGAGCCTTTTCCGAGGACTGCCAAGTGCCACAAAACTACACATCAAAACCAAATAAACTGCTGCTTTATCCAGTCATTTGTTTTCTACAAGCTGTGAAGTATTGATGTACAACCTTTCGCGACAATCCTTCCGTATTTTCAGCAATTAGAATTAAAAGAATTAAAATATTTTGCCAGACACGGGTTGCGAAGGCTTATTTCTTGCAAGCGCTAATTTAAGGTAAGCCTACAGTGCTGTACTAGGTCATAAGCGACGTCACACATAAAAACAAACAAGGAAGGTAAAAACTAACGTTGCCGTAGAGATAAACCGTGCAGCCATGCGCAGTTCTAAAGGTGACAAAGGAAGCGCTGCAATGGCAAAGACGATCAAGAAATTATAAAATAAAATGACATCATTTTCCGTAGCGTAACGCTACTACTCATTTTGTGGAAGAAATACTTGCATGGGAAGAGATAGTTACAAAACAAGAAGATCCAAACACTGTTGCTTACCATACACGGAAAATGTATAAATCATCCGACTGGAAGAGCCAGTAGTGAGAATACTCACTTCCGCTTATAAGCCCCGCCTCTCTCGACGCTTTTGCGAGACTTTCTTTGAAAAGTTGCTTTTCTGTATCTCAGAGGAAAATGTCACGTTACGCACTTCTTGTAAGGGGCTGATTCGGCCTCCTCACCTTAAAATATAACATACTAAAGAGACAATCACACAAAGACATCTGAACATCTGGAACAGAATTCACTCACATTGCATCTTGGGCGTTACGGGGAAAAAAGTCTCACATAGACTTCATATTTCATAATTTATTATTATTTTATCACAATGTTCACTCCCCTTGAGATGTTATCTGTGCGAGAAGGGGAAGGGGACAATGAGAATGTGATTAAGAGGCAAGACCTGTGACTTGAATCCCTTTCCCAGAATGTGATCAATTTTACTCTTGTTATTTTACATAATTAGAACAGTGCCAGTGACATGGCATTCTGATGGAAATTCCACATCTGTTTTTTGTTTTTTTTTTGTCGGTTTCATCCACAAAGCATGCTGCCTCCTGCCAAGGGCATCTACAAGAGCAGTTTCCCAACGACTACACCGATGACAAAGAAGAGCACGACCAGCGCCAGCACCCGGATGCTGAGGCCCTCCTCCTTCAGCACGGCTCTAGGAGCAGAGGAGGAAGAGGAGGCGGGGGAGGCAGAGTGCATCATCGTGCTCTTCCTCATCCGCAAACCATCATCGTCCTGTAGAAGTCATTGGGAAGTACTGTTAGAAGGATGCTCTTCCTCGCAGGATCCTAACAGGAACTCTCAGAAAACTCAATGGAAACACCTGTGACACCTGTCAACGTCCTACCAGTAAGAGTACCTCAGGCCAAAGAGAGGAACAAGATGCGATTCGTCTTGCCTGCAATCGGCGTCTCTTACCCTGATCTGTTTGTTTTCTTCCCGTAGCCGTTGAACTTCCAACTGCAGCCGTTTGCACTCCTCCATGATTCTCTTCACCTCCCCGTCATCCAGGCACGAGCTCAACGACTTCATGGACAATGTCGAGGAGTCGGACTTCAGCAGGCTGGAGGACAGAATCTTGTTGGAGTCCATGTCGTGCTGCTTGGACACAGGAGGGGAGGGAAGCATTGGCTTTGGGTCTGAAGCTTTGGCTGTGGCCCCGTCTTCACTTCAATAAAACCAGAATCTTGGGTTCTGTTCTATTATAACACTCCAAAACTACCCAACCATTTATATTATTTAACAGACATTTTTATCCAAACCAATGTACAGTTGAGAATGCAGGATCAGCCAGTCCATGGAGCAATTGGGAGTTAAGGGCCTCGCTCAGGCACCCAACAGTGACATCACTCTGCTGTCCGTGAGATATGAACCGGTGCTCTGAGCACAGGGGGAGGGTCCCAACCTGCTGGCGCCACAAACCGCCGCCCATTCCACAACGAATAACTGCCGACAGCCAGTTTTATCCTATTTTGTTTATGAAAGTCGTTTAATCACCGATTAGAGATGTTACACAAGCTGAACATGATTTCAAACTATTAATAATATCAAAACAAAGTCTAAACAGGGTCCTGGACAGCGAGGCCAGGCTTGGCCTTGGCATTTGAATGACTCACACACTGTCCCGCTGACAGGCCAGTGAGGATTCTTCCAGAACCATCCACAGTCTTACAGCGAAAATGATAGCGATAGGCTAAACGAGGCTCTGAAATCTGCTGTGAGTAGGACTGTTACACACTGTGAAATCAACAATTGACTTAACCCACTTCCCACTGGTTACTGCACTGGGCGGCACCAGGTTAAACCAAGCACGGTATGTCCCACCCGTGGCAGGATTCGAAAGTCCCCTTTCTCTCACGGCCAGGGAGCTGGAGAAGAGGCAGGCTCACCATTTTCTCGTTCTCTGCGGGCAGCTCGAAAACACACCTCAGCTTGGAGTCCATCAACTCCTCAGGCTTTGCTTCTTTCCACTACAAGAAAAGGTCAGAAGTGTGATGAGGAAAGAAAACACCATGGCCTTTACTGCATTTCTTCTTGGTCCTCATGTGTCCCAGCTGCCTTCAGCACACCCAGAAGATCACTCAACTGTACAATTCAATTTCTACTGACCAGGCTGTGCTGTGCAGTGAAGATCTGAATTGATTCTATGGTGACAAAAAGTGCAATCTCAACAAATTCTCAACAGATTTGTACCCTTCCAAAGCTCTATTCGAAAGAATCACCACCTGGGAGACATCAGCATGGGAGGGGTTAATTACAGTGGCATACGTTGACCAATGAACTATGACAGATATTAAATCCATGGCCTCATTGAATCCAAACCGTCTGCTTTTGTGAAACTTTGATGTGTTCAGTTTCACAGTACTTTTGGTAAGTCACCCCCTGCTGATATCCAAAGAACATAGTAGAAGTGCCATTTAAAATAAATACTGTGTCAGAGTTAACAAAACATTGGTTAGTACAATAAATGTCAAAGATTACCCGCAGTTCTAGTTATACTTTTATGGATATTTTTGATCGTATTCAAACTACACTTACAATCCAAGAGTTATTCTGGAGAGGTGGTGGAAAAGGCTGGAATTGAAACTGTAATTTCCCATCATTACTAGCTGGCAATAGATGCCTTTTTTATGGCACATATTTAAGAGGCTACTCAATTGCTAGAAACAGTAGAAACACCAGACAGTTGACTGATCCAAGACAGCATTTGCTAGCTATTGTGTTTGACAGCAAAATGTCGGCTACAATCTCTGTGGCAGAGGCGGGCATTTCAGGTCCAGAAAGTAAAAATCCAAACCAGGATTTTGTTTCAACTAACCAGTTGAGCATAAACAGTCACAGTCACAGAATACTCAACTGGTTGGTTGAACTAAAATCCTGGTTTGGATTTTTACTTTCTGGACCTGAAATGTCCATCTCTGGTCTGCAGACAATCCATGTGACCAAGGGGAGAGTTTTAAACCTTCAAAGCACTCTGTTAAGATAAATGAAGAAAAGATGCTTGCCTAGCTATTTGCGATGCAGGGAAAATCTGCACATTTGTAATATCTGACTCCAATTCCCAAAAGAGGTCTTGATAGTTACAGTACCAGGCAAAAGTCTGGACACCTGCTTTTAGTGCATTTATCTCTATTTTAGCTGTTATTCACCTTATAGTATAAGGCCTCGAGGCAATGAAGTAATACCTATCAAAAACTACAGCAACCAAGAGAATTGTTCAACATCTCAAAATTTTCTCAAATTTAGAGAGTCTTCAAAGCAGCCCCCTTTCGCTTCGATGACAGCATTGCAGACTCTAGGCATTCTTTCAACCAGCTTCCAGATGTAGCCACCTTGGATGTTTCTCCAACAGTTGAAAGTGTTTCCACAAGTCCTGGGTACAAGTTGGCCAACTTGCTCTTTACTCCTCGATCCAGCTCATCCCAAACCAGCTTTGTAGGGTTTAAGCTGGGGGAGGGGGGGTTGTGGGGGCCAGCTCTCTGTTGCAGCACTGCATCCGTTTCCTTGTTCATAAGATAATTCAGTACTTGCATAACATCTAGGTGGGCTTAGGGTCATTATCTTGTTGAAAAACAAATGATTTTCAGTAGGTGTGTCCAGACTTTAGACTGGTGCTGCATATGAGAGAAGATCAAATCGGGCTGGGGGTCAAAAAGGAAAGTCAAACTCGCAACGTAAACTCACCAGTCCTTCCATGTCGGTCATGTCTGGAGGTGCCAGCAGTGACTGCACCATGAACTTGTGTTTGCTTTTCTCATTGGGGTCGTAGTCGAAGGGCTGGAGCATGACTGAGAAGAAAGACAAGATGGCCACACGGAACACTTTGTCTAATCCCCTTTCCCCGCCGCGCGCATCTTTGTGCCGAGCTCGCCGACACGTGCCCCGTTAGGAGCTTCCAGGCCTCGTCAAACATCTCCATTTCATTCTACGACTACTCTTCGTTTGTTCGCACTCTCTCAGTGAGCGGTACAGCTGGTGTCCTGCCTCACGGTCAAATATGAAATATGGCAGAGACTGTTGCATCACAAAACAATGCAGACAAAATAAAATAAATAAAATGTGTCCTGTATAGAGGTTGTCAATTCACAAATAGAGAACATATTTGATAGACAGTTGAACGATACATTTTCATTGAAATTCATAAGGCAAGTTACATTCTGAGAACTGGTGATCTTTGCAGTCAAGATAAATAAAGAAAAGTCTGGCTAATTTATATGGATTTATATTTTCTTAAGGGTACATACATTTAAACGCAAATATAGCACTGAGTAAAAGAACAGTATTTAATGAAATTTCATTTCTGGTGTGGTAAAGTGTTCACGTTTCATATTTTTTTTAAACTAGCATAAGAATGTTATAGTAATATTACTATACAGAATTATTTAAGTCTATAAATATGCACATGCCGTCCCGCCAAATGTTATCGCTTTGTAAACTGGCTATACCACAAGCCAAGTCTGGTCTATTTCCAGTTGGCACATCTTTGCATCATAGGAATTAATTCAGCATGTGTCATGGATCGAATGTGCTGGACAGAAAGCTGGGCTTGGTGATGCATCTGCAGTAAGAAAGAAAACGACAACATATTGTTTTGTTTTACTGCTTGTAGTTATACCATGTCAGACTGTTATAAATAAATATATGAACCTTTCTAAAATGTAATGGTAAAAACATCCCCACTGCAATTATTGCACAAATGTACATTGTTATTCCAGTCCACAGAACTATTTCTCATATTCTGCCACGAAAAGAGTGTCCTATTCATCCCTCAAACATCCTTTTGAAAATATTTCTTTTGTATTTTTATTTCATGTCACATCTACTTATAATGGAGCAGTCTACTCTGGGAATCATGTGCATTGTGTGTCTGTAACTCTACCCAACCACACGCCGCCATCACGTCCATGTCAACAATTTCTCTGTACAAGCACTTGCTCTACAGTCATGCGGCCCTTAAATTGAAATTGCAGAGGCAGAAAGCACTCAAGCGGTATAGAGATGTACTGGATTTATTTGTGCAAAACTACACAGTTTAATTGCTGAAGGCAAGCAGTCTGCCTTGTATCCTGTAATTGTTCGATGGGTTTGGGCTCAAACCTGTTTCCATGAAGCTTGATCGTTTCGTTAACCATAAGTTTCCATAAAGTTTGAGTTAAAAAAAACAACAACAACTAAAAACCAAGAGTAATGTAGACACTGTTGTTTGTACGTCAAATCCCCCAAATTACTCTCAAATTAACTTCCAACTGGAAATAAACTGACGAGTGAACAGAACAGCTTTTATATGTGACATAGCGTTTATTAGTGACTTTTTAAAAGGTGGATTTCTGCAACGTGTTCAATGTTCCTGCTAACTGAACAAGAAAGACAAATATATAACATGCAAAAAATATATGACATGCAAAATACAACATTTATGATCTGTCCGAAAAATGTAATTTCTGTTTTCTCAAACAGCGCGG
Source organism: Hyperopisus bebe (assembly GCA_026777045.1). Classification (NCBI taxonomy): domain Eukaryota; kingdom Metazoa; phylum Chordata; class Actinopteri; order Osteoglossiformes; family Mormyridae; genus Hyperopisus; species Hyperopisus bebe. The sequence goes on along the minus strand of JAODJW010000127.1, from coordinate 1,608,373 downwards.
CAGATGTCATATTCCGCAACTAAAACAATATATTTACTGAATGCTAACCATCTGCTGTTGTTCAAAAGTGACATTTCCCTGCTTAGTTTGGTATTTCTGTGTTTAGTTTCATCATCTGAGTGCAGCAAATGTTTTAAAATGATCAAACCATAAATCCAAAGTTAGCCGTTAATACTGATCAGGGATGCGTGATTTATACATTCAATTTTTTTAAAGCAACTACAAAATATTGACCATTTCACAGAATTTTAAACGTTATGTGAATGGAAACCAAGTGAAACTGAACAACTGAATGTTTTTTTTTACACACAGGCCAACTGTACAAGACATCCATATCAAATTGCAGTTGTTTTATTTTGGCAAGATAATTGCAGTTTTAAAAATGTCTGTAAACCACAACAGGACACAACATCTAGAGTTTCTTGAAAATCCTCTGAGATCATTGTGCATAAAAGCACAAAACTCTGCTCCCACAGATTTCCAATTCAAATACGAAACCAAGCATCTCGATCATATCAAAGGGAACAACTCTTTGAAAAACAGAGTCTGTTCAGGGTTCACGTGTTACAGCTTCGTGCTAATTCACTTCAGGCTTTTTGAAGATAAATAAAAAAACTGGTACCATGTTTAGGTAGAAAAAGATTATTTAAAACATGCCTGGTGAATTAAGATTGCATTGCTGGAGCACCGTTTTAAAAAATTTAGAAGAATAGAAAAAAAACATTCAGCAGAAAATTAGTCTGCATTCTGTTTAATACTTCATTAGTTTATTTTTGACTTTGTCTATAATAAACCCTTCCCAAGCAGCTCCTCCACACTGCAGTAACAAAAGCAAGAAAACAAATCATCACCCTCCCACCGTTTAACGGAGCTCATAAAAGTATCTGCCGAGATGGATGGCAAGCAGAGAGGCATAACGGCAAATGTATTTGATGTAAAATCGATTGATGTACTTTTACCTGACCAGACCTCAATCCTCTAAACCAGGGGTATCCAACTCCGGTCCTGGAGAGCTACTATCCAGTAGGTTTTCTGTCTCACTTGGCTTCTGATGAGCCACACCTGTTCC
>JAODJW010000127.1:1591522-1603645 GCA_026777045.1 Hyperopisus bebe | reverse complement strand
TTGTCTTGACCAGGACCACACCCCTAAATGCATTGAAGCAACTGCCATGTGATTGGTTGATTAGATAACTGCATTAAATTGAACAGGTGTTCCTAATAATCCTTTAGGTGAGTGTATATGAGCTGCAATGATTTCATTGCTTTGATCAAGGCATAGATCAGGGGTGACCATAAAGTGCTAAAATTCAACACTGTGCTAACGTACATGTACATGCATTACGGTACCAAAACTCCACATTAGCGGATTAGCTTCTTAGCAATAAAGAATTCTAAATCGATTTTAGCTAAGAAAGCAGAAAAACTTAGAGGGACAAACAGAGAGACGACCCCAGGGCAAACACCTACCAGACACATTGATTGAGGTTCCGGCATCGATCACGCCGCTGTTCGGCCGAACGCAGTACCGGCGCGGGGCCGTCGTCTTCACTTTAAAACATACGTTCCTGTCTGTCGGATTGGCCAACTTCAAGGTGGTAGTAACGACATCTGTAAACGGACCTGTGGAGACAGGAGTTAAAAGGGTGGCATTGGATTAATGCACTAGGTTCATTAAATACAGAGCAGAAAACCTCAGGGACACTTGGGGCAGCTACCAACCACCTGTCACTGTACAGGAGGAGGAAGATCTGCCAATAGCAATTACAGAAACAAATCCCACAGAACTGGAAATGCAGGAAAACAAACATGATTATCTCTGGATAGTGTTTGTGAAGTGGTGATGCTCTTGGAGACCACTGCAGGATCGTGAAAATCCTGGAAATGAATAAGGGAACACACATGCTTCTTAACACACCCCCCTTGATGTTTACATTGGCCTAGCGCACATTCTACATCCATAACCCGTAATACCAAAAGTGAAGGGTTAAATGACAATGGCGGCTCTGCCACAGCTTTTTGTATACATCCACCATCAGTGTTGAGATATTCTGAGAAAGGTTCAGTCACATGACAACATACTAGGTTGCTAAGTTCAGGCAATAAGGATTCATAGTTGGGGGGGGGGGGGGATTAAGCGAAAGCAATTGAAACCTGTCATATATCACACATATCTCACATCATCTGCTTTCAATCCCGGTCTCTGATGCTAGTGTGTAATTTTCATACTTTCCCTGCTATTTTCCCTGCTGCTCTGGATGTGGCTGACACCCCCAAGACCTCCACGTTTAGCTGGGAGGAGGTGCGAGCCAGTGGGAGGTGCAGCAATGGCTCGGAGCTGACTTTGAGAGCAGCTCTGTGGATGTGGGAGGATTACAGGAGCGGAGGAGGGCACCGAGAAAGCCTCTGCCACATTTACGTTTTTATCCAAAAGGAGGTACAACTGAGGGAATTGAGACGGCGGGGTCTTCCAGGCCCCGATTAAGGGTCTTGTTCTAGGGCCTAACAGGGAAAGGATGTGCTGGCCACAGGGATTTCAACCAGAGACCTTTGTTCACCCTGGGATCAATAAAGCTCATCCTATCTTATCACAAATACAGCATGCTAACCCAATGAGCCACATAGATCGCTTGCTTAGCTCTATTTCTGGCTAGGCCATGTCCTCTAGCTATGGGGCCAAAACTCGATATTATTCTGGATTTGTCTGATTAAAGCCTGCTGCCCACTGCCCGGCCCTCGTTGTAGACCGTAGCTCCTAAGCAGCATGGACTGCTGGCTGGCATCGTTTCAGGAAAGCTGAGGATTGATCTGTCAGACTGAACAGACACATTCCAAAGAGCACACCAGCCTGTTCTGTCCCTTCTAAGGCCTGTAATACTATAGCAGATAAATGGCTGCCCCCTTTCTTGCTCGGCGGACACCGGCAGATACGTTAAACAAGAAAGAGCAGGTCTTCTTAGTCACTTAAACAATGCAAGCGAAACAAATGAAGCTGCTTTAAATCAAAGGCCTTCCTCCGCCCTAATAAATGGAGCGACTGATATAATTAGGGCACGACTAATGGGCAGGCATGTTTCCTGCGGGCTACATTTTCCTTGTTCTCCCCTGTCCATCAGCTCCATTAGGTCCTTGATAGAAACGTCGAGAATCGATACCGCAGGCCTGGCATAATGCAACGAGGAGGCACATTTATTTAATTCCTTCCCGAAAGGGGTCGGCTGCTCAGGATTATAACGCAAAACCCTGAAGTCCCCAGAACTAGATCTGTTTTCTCTGCATGAAAATGATACTTGACACAAAAAAAGAAAGAAGGAAAGGACATAACTACAACTCCGCCACATTACTGCAGTGAAGCGACCATTTTGAAATCTCTCCAACTCCAGCAGAGAATTATCCAACTCAAAGGGATGGACTAAAACCCCCTCACTTCCTCTTTAGGGCAGCATTTCCCAATCCGGTCCTCGCCGACCCACAGTCGGTCCGTGTTTTTGCTCCCTCTGAGCTGCCTCTCCCAGCTCCCGGTAGCAAAAACACAGACTGTCTATAGGTCCCCGAGGACCAGATTGGGAAGCACTGCTTCGGGGTGTTTGAAACAACATGGTGGATGTCATGGTGAAGCCGGGCGGCCGGGGCCACGGTGCGTATGGGTCACAGATGGCCCCAGAGGGTCATGAAACAGGTGTTTTGTTATTGGGTGACCAGCTATAAATAGCAATGAGGTAACCTATTTATAAAAGCCAAGGTCAAATGAAAACTAAATAACACCCACTCACAAACACACATACATACATTATATATATGATTATAATCAATTTGAGGAAGAGAATACAAACAAAAAATTGCAAAATACTGTTTGCTATCAAGTTTTATCTTTATTAAGATGCATTATGTATAGCAATGATATTGTAATATGCAATATTGAAACTACACATGCTGGCTTTCCAGAGAAAATGACTTCAGCATACCAGTAACGGTAACATGCAGATCTCTCCTTGAATGAATCCTGTCTAGTCCTCACAGTCCCACCTCCCCAGTAGTTACCATCTTGCTGCTGGGGGGTAGGACCTCCTGGAGGGTAGGACCGGGACTGAAGTAGCTTTAGGCTACTTGGCCGGCACATACCGGATTGTAGGAAAAAACCACCGCAGCGAAGCACGTGCACTTGGTACAAGATCAACACCCTTAATAGAACTGCAGCGTAAAAGGCCTCAACTGACTGGCGGTTGCTTGCAATCTGTATACGTGACTTTTTCATGTCACCAGCTAATTGCTAATGGCGCTGTTGCAAGACTACTGTATTTCCAGATACTATATCATAGCTGTAAAGAGAGTAAATTAAGCAACAGGACTTATTTCCTGGGGTGGCATGGTGGTGCAGTGGTTAGCACTGTTGCCTCACACCTCTGGGACCCGGGTTCGAGTCTCCGCCTGGGTTACATGTGTGTGGAGTTTGCATGTTCTCCCCGTGTCGTTGTGGGGTTTCCTCCGGGTACTCCGGTTTCCCCCCACAGTCCAAAGACATGCTGAGGCTAATTGGGGATGCTAAATTGCCCGTAGGTGTGCATGTGTGAGTGACCGGTGTGTGAGTGTGCCCTGCGATGGGCTGGCCCCCTGTCCAGGGTTGTTCCCTGCCTGTTGCTTCCGGGATAGGCTCCGGACCCCCCGCAACCCAATAGGATAAAGCGGGTTGGAAAATGGGTGGATGGACTTATTTCCTCAAAAAAAAAAAAACATTGCACATCAAATCTCAGAAAACTTGAAAACAGAGATACTGCCAAAAAATTACACTCTTCAACACTCAATGCTACACATCCTACCATCTCACATAATGTAGCCTTCAGAGCAGAAGTGTGAGGTTTCCTTAGAAGCTACATGACAACCTCCAGCAAGCAAGATCCTACAGAAAGGAGAACAGATAAACCTCACTGATCCCACATGAGAATCTCTGGGGAATAAAACCCATTCAATGATCCCAGAATATGAGAACAGAGAGGCCAACGTCCATCCTGGGAGGGAGGGGGTGGTGTATGGTCCATTAAATATTCATTGAAGGTTGAAGGGATTCAGTCTCATCCATCCCCCATAGCCTCTTATCCAATACAGGGCCATGGTGACACTGTTTCCTATCCCAGAAAGCACAAGGTGCTAGGCAGGGGACACCTGGGAGAGAATGCCAGCCAATCAAACACTCATAGTCACAGTCATACACTGATGGCAATCTGAAGATGCATAATCACGTGCTTCTGGACTGCGGGAGGATGCTCTGAATCTGTGATGCAGTTTCACACTGCAAACGTTGAAAGCAAAAGCCACCTCTCCTGCCAAGATTGTAAGACAGAGAGCGTGAGACGAAATTCAGACTGTTACACTATACTGTGGGAGGTCCTACACGAGAGGCACACAAAGGGGACCATCACGCTGTATCGTACTCCTACAAACGGACTGGGCGGAGACTGCTTCCCAGTCCGACAGCGGCCTTTCTGAGCGTGCTCAGTATTCTGACAGCTGGATGTGAAGGCGGACATTTTAATCGACTCTCCAAACCAAAAAGCTTTAACTTTTAAATAAAATGGGAATTCAGAGCAATTCAAATGACATTTTGTATGTCGCTAGAGGCAAATTTTAGAGAGTACAGAAAAACACTGCACATATAACACCTGTCTTTTACACTAAGGACGCAGAGCATGAAATAATTTTTGAAAACGTTGTTATACAGTTTAAATTCTCTAGGTACCGAAATCCAGCTTAATGCACTGATGTACCTGGGCTTTGTGTTTAACAAGCAAAGCATCGTTCTCAAAAGAAAAGATTTTACCCATAAACACACTGAAGGAGGCTGGTGGCTTATTATTGAGGCTATAGCTGCAGACCACACCAGTTCTGGAGCTACTGGTGTAGGTCACTGTCTTGGCCAGTCTTTGGGGACCCCCAGAAAGTACACATTTTTGCTCCCAACCAGCTCCAAACAATCAAGAATGAACCAAAGAATCAAGAATGAACCAAAGAATCAAGAATGAACCAAACAATCAAGAATGAACCAAGCAATCAAGAATGAACCAAGCAATCAAGAACACCAAATACTTGTTACAGGTGTGTTGGGAGCTGGAAAGGAGCAAAAATGTGGTCTGTCTGAGGGCTCTTGAGGACCGGTTTGAAAAACTTTGGTGTAGGTAGTTTGAAAATTAGAAATTTTACACATAATTAAACATTCATTTATGTCATAAACTAGACACAACATAAGCAAGACACAACAAAAAATGGCTGAATTTTGGTATGTAACATACATTTTCGCTCCCCTCTCTTGGTAAGGAGCAAAACACTGCTCTAGAAGGAAAATGACAGTAAACTAGTCTGATAAGATAACAGAACAAGAAGTATTCATACTTCCACTACTCCATTTTTTCTGACTATCAATTCTTTGCACCTCGGGTAATTGTTCAGAAGTTCCCCTGGCTTCAATTATCTGATGCAAAATTAAATAGGCCATCATGCTCTACCAAAAAGTGACAATCACTGGTCTGAAAGACTAGGATCTCTCTCAGATAAAGTTCTCTGACAAAATACGGGGTCTTATCATCACAAACGGCTGTTCAGAAGACACAAATCAGATTGACGCCATCAGATACATACTGAAATCAGTGAGGATAGGGCTGCACCGTTGGTTGCTTCAGGGTCGACTTTAGTGCTGCTTGTTAAAAGAAAACCTTGGCTTTTGGGGTGGGGGGTGACACTAATATCAAGCCTAGGTCATAACTATAACTCTGTTTTCATGAACTATCTATCCCAGTGTTTCCCAACCCGGACCTTCTCGGCGCCTTGCCAGACAGTCCACAACCGTGTTGCCAGCAAAAACGTGGACTGGCAGGAAGCTGAAAGGGAGCAAAAATATTGATTGGCAGGAGGTCAAAAGGGAGCAAAAACATGGACTGCCTGGGGGTCCCCAAGGACCAAACTCAGAAACGCTGACCTATCCCATAATCCTCCGCTCTGGTGACATAATGACACATGAGGCCAAGTGGAGCCTATCCCAGGAAGTGGAGGTAGAAAGGCAGGGAGCAGCAGTCCATCACGAGACAGACACCTGATGGGGGAAATTCACCTACTGCTAAAATAACGGTTACTTTCAGAAACACATTTACCCATTAAGGATATTTTCGGCTCATATGTGCCCAGGTAAAAATCAGCAGCAGGAGTTCATTGAAAAATGTTACATTCTTCTAGGTCTTGTTCTACCTACAGAAATGTCTGAGGACTCAGAGTACTCTGTTTATTTAGGTTGCTTTTACGGAGAGGATTTGTGGTTTTAAACAATATTTTACTATTTAAGTTTCAGCAAGATGAAAAATCACTATCCTCTCTTCAATTTGTTTGCATTATTAGCAACAGTCAGGTTGACATAAAGGGGGGGGGGGTCGTTAGCATGATATTCAAACATAATTGGATAGGTCTGGGTTGGGGCCGAAAATCTCTGGCGCACCCCTGGCAACAGTTTAATAAAACTAATAAATACGTGTATTCTCTTTAACGTTACTTTTTGCATCACATCAGGCTCTTTTTAAGAGCCAGAGTTTCATGTCTGTAATAATAACATAGATAAGTCTGTCCTCTGTTTCGTATGTTTGGATAACCAGGGTTTATTATACATGCATTAGGTGTCTTACACCATGAAAAGTAACATTAGTACTTATTCACATAATATGATTCAGTGGCAGAGGGCTGTTTTTATTGCTTTATAAGTTACATATGGAGTTATCCAACACCTGTTCCTTCCTTGCAGTGATGACTAAATCGATTAATTAATAAACAGAGCAAAACATACGCCACATACGTATCGGCCAACTAAATTATTTGTCATGCTGGTGATTATCTTAGGTCGGAACTAGCTATTCCCAACTACAGTGCCGACCTGATCCTGAAACAACGCCTCTCACTACCGGTTTAGCTATTATAGGAAAACAAGATTTAAAAAAATCCTGACGATTACGGGTCAGAACAAGGCGATCAGTCCTGCTGGTGGCGGACAGCGACATGTCCACGACCACCTACAAGCCTCAACACTTAATCCTCTGACAAGGTATGGAGAAATAACACGGTGGGAAGACAACAAGGCATGTATAAACCGGATCCGGCTTTCAGTCTAATTAAGACAACGGGACGGCACAGTAATGAGGCTCCGGGCGGTCAACCAGTAATATCTGTGTCTGCAGGACAAGGTGCACGCTGACACGCGGGGGTACCCCCTCCCTCCCCACCACCCTTCCCTTGTCATCATCCCTTCCCATTTACACTTCCAGTCGCATTGTCGGAAAAATGGCTGCCGCCTTCCACCCCCCGCCTCCTGCCATAGCGTCCCTCCTCGGTGCACACACGCCTTACTCGGGGGCCGGCGGAGCAGAATCCCACACCGGATTTCGACTGATCGCGGGACAGGGGCCCTCCGCTCTTACCTCGGAATTTCAGTTCGTGTTGAGGCTCTAGCAGCAGGACCTGCTCTTGCCTGGCCATGTCCCAGCGTTTCGGCGCAGTTTAATATTATCACTCTTATAATCACGGTTACTACGAGAAGCCTCAGAGCGCCGGTGCTTTAACGGTGCTGCCGCTTTTGGGCGTCGCTGCTTACTGTTGTTGTCGTTATTATGGTAATTAGCCGCGATTATCTTTTCTCCCACTTTGCCCAGCAAATAGGATGAGTGCGACTGGAGCGGCTAGCAGCTGTGATGATGCAGCAGGAAGGAGGTGAGGGAGGGAGAGAGAGAGAGATTGGGGGAGAGAGAGAGACAGAGAGAGGGAGGCTTCCAGCGTGACGTCACAGCCTCCGCATCAGCCGCTCCTGGTAGAGGCGAGGGGCGATGCAAGGTGAGGACTGATCCCCATCTGCTCTTATCACGCATGCCTGTTAGTTTGCATCCTTCTTTATTAATATGGTACATCATGAGAAGGAGTGGGCGCGGGTACTTAGCAAAATTAAAAGTGCTCGCCATCGATTTGCTCTCTGTAATTTGGAAAATAATTCCATATTTATTTTTGCTGAAGTTGGTGCATCCGTGTTGCACTTTGTACATTCACGTTATTGTGGTGATATCATTATTAATGTAAAGCTTCTCATTTTAAGTACCTTGTCTTTCATCCAGCAGCATAGCCCCATCTGGGAAGCGGCAACCGTTTTGGTTAAGTTCACATCTGCCATCTGTTGGCCTGTAGGTAAAAGGGCGGGGGGGGGGGGGTCACACACACCCGAGGAACTGAGAGCACCTGGAGAACACTATGTTGAATATACCATCCTGTATCAAAGACTTGTCTGAAATGTCCAGTGCTGGGGCGCTTGAGAGACCAGAGCTGAATGCAGGTTTCCTGTGCCACACTATTTAAAGTGCAGGACAGAGGCAAGCATGCCGGAACACTCCAGCAACACAGCCAGCAAATGCCTGTGAATCTCCCTTCAGCCTGTCCCACCAAACAAACACTACACAATCAGTTTATTAGAAGTTTTTTTTCTTTATTAGTAAACAACTTGACATCTCCCTTTTTACACATTCATGGTAACATAAAAGTTATGTAAGGCTTTCCACTTATCATGAAATAGTAAAAATATTAAAGCTGAATATGACAAAAATCGTAGGTGCAAATGCAATGTCATATATAATCTGTGGCAAAAACAGATAATTGCAAATATTATCATATAGTACTTTAACCATATAGTAAGTGTTCATCCACATTTTTAATGGTATATACATTGAAACAGTACACAACATTAACTGGGATTTTGCAGAAGGGAGGGGGAAACTCTCAGGTCCAGCCTAAGACTCACGGATGATTTTCCAAAACAGTGTAAGCCACATACAAACAATACTTTAGAAACTTCCGAAAGTTACTCTAGTAAACAATTTAAGCTAGTGTTGCGTTTGCTGAAGCTATATCCGTCTGAGACCAAAGCAGACGGACACAGACACTGCACACAATGACGACTGCTATGCACTGAGGATACCCTGCCACCATTCAGCATTGTGATTGCAACCTACTTTAAGAGAGTGCTATGCTACTTATTTATATTAAAGACAGTTTTAAGTTGGCACAGAGAATGTTCATTGCTTCCAAAATATAAAATAGGAATATGAAAAAAGAATTAAGGCTCAAATATCCGGACATGCAAAGCCATTTTTAAATAGAAAAATGCATGAGTCAGCTGGATAAATTCAATTAATCTCCAATCACCAGTGCAGTATTTTCGCAGCTGCAAAAGGAGATGATGATGATGATGATGATGATGAATAAAAAGTCTTCAAGGAGAAGAATGTCTAATATTGAAGGAAATTTATTTCTAGTAAATGTCACCCAAAGCATCCTTTGCTCAGTCTACTCAGCTTTTGGCTCATTATTGATCCAAAATACTAAGGATGGCACAGGACTTGCAAACCCTAACCACAAGTGCCAGGTGTGCAAAAGGCTCAGTGGTACCAGAGATATTTTAAAGCTTTTTTTAAAAGCTCATCTTATCTACACTTACTTGTAAAACTGGATAATTCTTTTCTGCATGAAAGTTTGAATACACTTCTTTGAAAAATAAACCATTTAGGCTGATAAAATGGATGAAGCGCGAGTAAAATGAGTCAAAAATGTACACAGAAATGTGTTGTAAGTCAGAGTATCCCCAATCCTGGCTCATGGGGAAGGCCAGCTTCTGGTACAGCTGACCTCAAACTGGGTTACTGAACAGCTCTGAGGGCCCACTGTATCCTTATCCCCCCCCCCCACAATCATTTAACGGGTCCCAAAATATTAGGAAACATTTCTTACTGTATTATTTTCTTAGAATTTAGATTTCTTTAACATAGTAAACCACATAACCTAGTTGTGTTTGTATTAGCATACACCGTATTTGTGTATATATGTAATGTAGAAATGACACAACCCTCAGAGGATGGAAAGATTTTGTGTTGTCGTTATATCGGAAAAAAGACTGTTGCTACAAATAATTCACCGCACTAGAAATTAAGCTTTAAAAGGATGATGTCTAGATATCGATGCCCAGAGAGATATGGTACTTATAAAAGCCTCCTCCATACCATAATATTACAGAAAGCTTAACTTGAAACATATTTCTTCAGAATGGACACAAGAGACACAGCTGCGCCTGGGTTCTTAGAAATCCAAGACTACCTTCCATAAAAAGAACGTCTGAAATGGCAAAGGTGGCGCTCAAATGACATCAGGAATAGTGTAACACCACATGAAGTACGTGTGAAATACGAACGGCGATAAGAGGCAGTCAGAGTGAAAATCGACAAGCAAACGCAGATGAAAGGAAAGAGGACTTGGGCATAAGGAAGAAAGTTCAGAGACACACACCTCTGGCAAGTGCTTTCACTATATAATTTCATTATATCTACTATATTATGACCATATCTGCTGTTCTCCAACAGCTGTCACTAACCAGCATGCCAGAATTCCCTTTCTTAGTTCAGCTGTGACACCTAACAAGGTATACCTTTTTTCCCTCTGTACATTTCAAGACAGCCCCGTGATTTACAAGCTTGATCACAGGAAAACTGAAGATACAGGGCCCAACGTGTAAAACACAGCACAATGTAACATGGAACACAGGGAAAAGACTGTCTGCTAGAAACCTGTGTCAGACAAAATGATCATCTGACGTGTTTTTTTTTTTCTATTAAGACCTTTGATATCCAAGGTTTATCCACCTTTTAAATGTTACATATTAGGTTTCCCAATATTTAGCTTTTCATCTGTAGCCAGATAATAAAGCATCATTTGCTGGATGTGAGGGCCAACACTTATTCTGTAAAAGAAAGAAAGATAAAAACATTTATGGGACAATTAAAGCTTTGGCAGGACCTCACCAAATTACTTTCTCTAGTAAAATCGCAGTAAAACCCAGCAAGGAATCTAAGGGGTAAAATTACCAAATGCAAACAGTTAAAATGCTATTTTAAAAACATTCCCGATCAAATGGATACTGTAAAAGGGGAAAAGGGTTATTTTCTTAGCCACAATAGGATAATTCATTTCCAGGGTCTTTTCTACTGACTATTAAAGCTGAAATAAGGGAAACCTTTAAATATTTGGAAGAGAGATCACATTATATATGTGTAGCCTGTGAATCTGGTCAGCATGCTTACAAGCCAAACTTGTTACAATCCGAAGACACAAACCAGAAAACTCCAAACATAGGCTTCTCTGTGAAGGGGTATGGAAAGATAACCAAGCACTTAATTTCTCTATGACGTATTTGTCAAACCTTCCATGTATAATCTAATTTGCCAAGACAGTTTTCTTTTAAAGTGCAGCAGTTGACTTTACCATGACAGCCATGGCAAAGAGCAAACTGGTATACCTGATAACCAAGACTGTGTAAAAAAGCGTTTCAAAATAAAAGCTCAGAACAATTCAGTCTTATCAATCTCATAAATAGTTCAGTCATATTCCCTTTAAGAAAGTCACATTCACTTTTTCTGTTATTGTCTGTATCAAGCTCCTTGCTTCGTCACATCGGCTTTTGACCACATGGTTACACTGACAGGTAACCTCACAGTTCTGCTGAGTTCCTCCCATAAACAGGGATCCACCCGCTAAACATGGCCTTATGACATAATAATGCACGGAAGGCAGGGTGATGTAGACAGAATTGATATTGGATGAAATCTAGATCAAGATTTGGTTTTTCAGAGCAGGACATTTTGGCGCAATACAAATTGACAACACTGTGCCTAACTTGTACAAGCTGAAAAGGATCTAAGAGTATGAGAGAGAAAAAAAACAAAACAGTGCGATCCCTGTAGATGACGTACAGAGACTGCTGATGCCAAATGCAGACATATGATGCCAGAAGCTGGGTTTAAGGGATACGAAGAGAATAGTGCAGGAATAAATCTGATTGTGTTAGTTTTCCTCAAGTATTACTAGTCCAATAGGAATTGTAAAAGGGGGACAGGGGTCAGAGGCTCTGTAGCATGAAAGGTCTGTTCAGACTGTTAGCGTTGAGCAGCTAGAAACATGGAGCTCGTTTAAAGTGATGAGATTCAAAGACCTGGGTAGGGGACAGGCACCGTGTCAGGGATTGGATGGACATTGGTAATGCGGTCTTATGTCAGAGCTCGAGAGAGAGTGTCAACACTGAGTGCAAAGAAAGTTTGTGACATTTTTGTGCTCAGCTGGTTGACCGTTGCTGTGCGGATGCCAACTGTCCTCCTCACAGGCCCAAAAACATTCAATATTAACACACATCTCTAAG
>JAODJW010000127.1:1578739-1591422 GCA_026777045.1 Hyperopisus bebe | reverse complement strand
CCCTAAGGGGGGGGAAAAAACCCCCCCCCCCCCCCCCCGAACCCCACCCGGAGCAAACATACGGCCATATACACATGCATAGTGCGGCGAAGGGGCTCCCTGACAGGGATCTGGGGGGGCTCTCCGTTCCAAAGAGGTGGAGTGGGGAGGGGGGCGGCAGTGTGATGGGAAAGGTGTGGGGGGTCAGCAGCAGCTGCGACGTGTGTCAGACGGCTGTCGCCGCAACTTGAAGCCCTTTCCTGCTGCTCCTCCGCTGGCATCGGCGACAGGAATTCTCTGACCTGAGTGAGGAACGAAACACCATGTAATTACAGCCAACGTACAAGATGGCTACAAAGCCGTCTCATTCGCTAAAAGGTTTTGGGGGGGGTGGATATTATATGATATTCGTATTATTTTTCTTATGGAACTACATTACACCAGTACCTTAGTTGCTCCACTTTTGGGGCGCAAAGTTAAAGCCATTTATCCTGTCAGACCTGCTGATAATTGCATCCTTCCGTTTGCAGGGTCGGCGGCCTAGAAGCTGGCGGCTACACCTGCTTTGCTTGGGCCGTACGTTTAATAGAACGGTGAGTAGGAAAAAAAAAAAAGGCCTTAAACCGCCAAGGACCTTGTGGGTTTTGGCGCTGAACTGCAAGTGAAGTATTCTGGCCATTTGTCAGGCTCTCAGTAACTTGCAGTTCCGTCTATAAGCACAGGGGTGTGCCAGATAACGACGATTCCCAAAAATCCTAAAAAAAAAGTAAATGAGTTTAATTGCAATTTCTCACTCCTTCCAGGCTGTCTCTATAACCCGAAGCTGCCCAGAGACAGTGCTTCTTTCACGGCGTAATCCAGAGGGACAAGTGGCAGGAGACCATGGAGAGTGGGCTGACCGCATACGCCTAAAAGTAGGCTGACCGCATACGCCTGGTTCCTGAACAGTGTCAGACTAACAGAGCTTAACTGACTGCAGGAAAAAGACCCACACAAAGGAGATCCTAACTGAAAACTTACTTATCTCTCTGAAGACCTCATTAATGTTAATTGCATTCTTGGCACTGGTTTCCACAAAGATGGCATGGATGGAGTCGGCGAAATCCTTGGCATCCTTCTCTGTCACTTCTCTGTGAAGAGAGAAGGTTGTGTTCACATACATAAGGGCAGGTGGCAGAAGGATGGGGCACCTTTGATCAACTTCACAAAGATGAACAAAGAAATGAGTGAGTGAATGACAATCGGGAAGGCGTGCATTGTTACACTACAGCCTGACAGTGACTATGCAGTAGGGTGCAGTGCACCTTAAATGCAAACCTAAAATGACCCGACACCTAATCCGAGGGTAGTAATTTACTGCAGCCATCATTTATCACGCTAATGTCTCCTTGACATCACACACTATGCAGTTTATGGGGTTCCTGCTGCCCCTGAAATCCAACCTATGGGCCACTGATCAAATTGCACATGGTGATCTCTGAATAGTGCTGGTCGTGGACCAGGGACTGACCCATTTCACTACTACTGCTATGCAATGGAATAAGCATTACTTTGTCTACCTACAGTTAATTCAATCTCTGTTGACTAAGAATTGCCCCCTTAACTTGGGATTACTTGGTCTGGTGATTAATTTAGGGTAATTCTGGAAGGCAAACAGACCATATCACACTAAAAATTATAGTGGCAATTGTAACAATACGTACATTATACATGCAATACCAGGCTATAATCACATGTGGTTAAACTTTACATTGGTTATTCAGACAATAAAGCATATCTGCTAGTGCTTTAATAGTAAATAGCTGGACAGCTTAACACTTGCCATTATGCACACACTGAAACTGGATAGTGATTGGATACTGATCTCCACAGAGCCAGCCAATGGTGAAACGACACAGCAATCATGTCCCAGCCTAACAGGCTTCATGATGACATCATGCCATAACAGAATTCGTATCTCTAAATGTGTGACTGTGTGCAAGGTGGAGCCCTGTGTTGGACTGGCATCAGGGTGTTCTCCATCTTCTGCCATGTGATTCCTGGGACTGATTCCAGCCTCAATGTAACCCTGTACTAGATAAACGTTTATAGTACATCTCATAATTTCGTTGTAATTTTTACAATGACAATAAAGCCCTTCTATTCCATTCTATTCTGTTGCAGATTGATGAATAGGTTTACAGTTTATTTTCTCATTGTAGTTTAGAGCTAATTGTTTATGCTATCTTCCTCATTTGTAATATTCATGGCTCATTAATTATTACACAGCATTTCCTCAAAATCCTGAGAAACAGGATAACTGAGGGACTCAAAACAGAAGCTTGGGGGGGGGGGGCGTACCTGGCATCACCGAGATCACATTTGTTGCCAGCAATGGCCACGACTATGTTGGGGGGGCCATGTTGGCGCAGCTCCTTCACCCAGTTCTTCAGTGTCTGAAAGGACTCCTGGGGGGGGGGGCAGGGGGAGGTTAAGTCCTCACATTACTACCATTTCAGCCACACGGTGCATGTTGCTGACCATGTGTCACCAATCCGTCTTTTTCATAACCAGCTCTGAAATGCCCCCAACATGTCTAAGCCAGGCGTTTTACTGGGCTAGAAAAGCCTTGGTTGCTTCTTTGAATTATTTTCCCCACCTCAGTATTAAAGACAAACCAATTAAGATTTAAAGTGACCACAGGTATTTTTAAATCAGAGTCTGATATGACAATATGGTAAGCAGCAGCAAGCTATAGTGCGTAAGCTCTGGAATTGTGAAGTTTTAGATCATGTGCCCCTTCAACACCATCAATGTGGTCCCATGATCTGAGCGTTAAAACAGTGTTTGGACTCACTATGAAGCAGCACATAAGTAGTTTTAGAACCTCCACATGGAGATTTCAGCCTATCATGTTAATAAATGCCTGGACTTCGTCCAGGGTCCAATGTGCTTGAGACCCCATTAAAACTTCAGCATTAACTGGAAATAGATTTAAAAACAGTTCCATTCACATGTTCCACTGATGGTATGACGACTTCGTGTTTAACCAATTAGGGAAGGGGACGCAGGCAGCAGTCGCCTTGGTTACGGTGTCCACTGAAATGATTCCAACTGTTAGGTGGCTTTGAAAATTCCACATTTGGTTCTGAAATGGCGCACATAAAATGACAGCGGGAAGCAGGTCTTTTCTTAAGTATTAAAAAGAACCAGCTGGTTCCTGCACAGCATGTCAGTGGAAGAGAGATCTGCTTGAGACACTTCCAGGACCCCTACAGCTCCCTGGACTTACGTTATGGAGAAATCTGCATGTCTCTAGCTGTGTACACCAGTATCCCACAATCCTCCTATGGGGCATTTTCATCTACCTCGAAACCTACCAGGCTAAAGCAGCAAGAGTAGGAGGTTCTAACCTCTTTCAGAACCCAAAGCTAAGGCCTGCCCTTGTTTCCTGGGTGGTTATGGGGATCCCAAATGGCCTGCCAGAGGCGTGTGTTCAGAAGGCTTTGCTGGAAGGACGGAAGCCAGAGGGTAAGGAAAAAAAAAATGGGGCACCAGTAATTGATCAGGGCTCAGCATGTGTGAAGCACCTCCAGGCCAAGATGGAGCTGCACATGACGGGAAAACAAAAGGGGGCTGCTGCAGGGTGAGCTCCCACTAACACTGGGAGGCAAAGAAAATGTCAGGGTTTAAAGGATCCTGACTGTCCAATGAGCCATCCTTTATGGTCCTCCACAAAATCAATGTCTATGCTTTGCATGAGTAATTCCAAATAAATGATGGATGACATTATTTGATCCCGCTAAATAACACAACAGCCCCTCATCTTGTCAGTACCACTTCCTCACTGATGTCTGTGGTGATGAGATTCATTTTTTAGCTGTACATTGCCCTTCCCAACAGCCGACTCCAAATGTGTGTAGAGGATTGCAGTGGTTCATGGCGGGAGGGATGTCCTGAAGACGGCTCGGGTGAGGGGGACGGGAGACGGTACCTCTTTCGTGATGTCGTAAACGATGATGGCGGCAGCAGAGCCCCTGTAGTACATCGGTGCCAAGGCTCGGAACTATCAGAGGGCGAGAGAGAGAGAGACAGAGAGCACAGAGATTAATGCATTTCAATTTAAATATTTCACATATGGCACAGCAAAGTCCAATAGAAAATAATTTACATTTTTTTAACAATGAGTTATGAGGCTGCTTTATAGGATGCTGAATTCTTTTCCTGGGCTTGGACTCTCAGATTATCACTCCTGTGGAATGCAAGAAATCCTGTAAAGCGTTGGCCAGGTTTGGAGGTCATTGCAGAGACGAGAAAGGATGTGCTCTGTTCTTCTACTGAAGGTCACAGGTACTTGGAAACTCCTGTCCCTGTGGAGAGTACCCGACGGCTAGCGAACAGCCCCCCTCTCTTCCCTCAATTCATCCACCGTGATGGCCATCATGTGGAAATGCCTACAGGTGAAACCATGTGCAGTATGAATAGCCTGAGGGTCACCAGCGGAAGGCCGCTCCTGGTCTTCCACAAAGTGGATTTTTCTTGCGGCTGTCAAGCCATGTAGGTCATTTAGTCTGATGAAATCACAGAAGATCAAAAGCTCCAGAAGACTTCACAGCTATGCCACCAAGGAACATTTAACCGCACAGCTCAAGGCCTTGCTTCTCCGGGGTTTGGCCATCGCGGCTCCTGTCCAAAAAAGACCCCCACCCCGAGTGTGGAGTCCACCACAAGAACGATACGCGTCTGAAACGTCAGCATGAATACCCCATATGGAAATAAACTCTGCACAATCATCGGTGTTTAAAGATATTCTAATGTACCCCTTTTTGTGGCAGATATACCCCCCCACCAAAAAAAAAGACATGTATAATATTTTCCAGAAGCTCTTTAGGTCTGGCTTGAGCATCTCAGCCCAATTAGCCAAGGCCTGCCTCAGGAACACACCAAATGAAACGCACATTTCGGCACTTTTTTTTTTTTTATCCTTATCCTTGATAGTTCTCTAATGCGCCGCAGCTGCAGAATTGGCTGGCCCGTCTGCGCTGTGTCATCCGCCACAGTCGGAGCAGGATTTCACGCTTTCTCCCAGACGAGCGGCTATCATTTGTGAACGAAGTAGCTGTTTTGGGGACTGAGGATGCAGCTCCTGACTCTTTCCGCTGTGGGCAGATTCCCCGCATTTTGATTGATAAGGATGGAGGTTCGGGGCTTTCAAGTTGGAGTCTGATGCTAAACAGACGCGACCGAAAATACTGCATAACCAAATACCTTTCCTTCTGCCAAGAAAATACATCTAGAACCTGAACTCTGAACAGAATCCAACAACGTGACTCCAATTGAGACAAGTGAACAGCAACATCACCACCACTAAAGAAGAAATCTAATAATCATGGGTAGAGCCAACAGACAGGAGTAGCTTCATGTGGTTTCATCTAATGTCTGTTAAATCACATGTGGAGCGACTGAGGACATGATGGCCTTCATCTCTGCTTCAGAAAAAGACGTCACAGAGGGTTACTTAACTATGTCCATTGCATGAGAAACGGAAGAAAAAAAAAATTACCATTTCCCATAAGCTCAGAGTCCTTTTCCTGGAAGACCCTGATATGTAAATTTGTTCTGACATCTTGGGTAAAATTCACATTTTTGCCTGGGTCGAGAGCAGTGCAGATCCTGTTGAGCATGACCTCTCCCGTCCCAAACGGAGGCACAGTGTCGAAGTTCTATAAACCAGTTCAGTTTCTTAAGCGTGTAGAGTAATCACCGTACTGCAAAAAAAAGATGTCCTGTGAAAAATGGTCTAAGGTAGGCGATATACATCTATCCACTTCTAATAAGTGCGACAGATCATGGAGGAAAACTTGCAAAGACGTGTGAATAAACCCCAGCTGACAAGAAGAAACAGCAGAAGGATGTAATGGAGATCTAAATGGTCTGCCCTAAATGTCAATGGTCAGGATTCAGTCATCACTCTCATGAATACATCTCCCTAATGCAGCTGCAGTCAGGTCCTCTGATTGGAGTTGGAACAGACAGAGGACAATAGCTATTCTGCAAAAAAAAAAAAAAAAAAAAAAAAAAGGATTCTGTCCTGGACAACCTCTGACCACCTTCTTACAACACGAGAACCTCAGGCCATATAAACCACCTGAAAATGTGCATCTTGGGCCAACTTCAAAGTTCCTTATTTATCACACGCAGTCATACTCGTACAACGTACAGTGAAATGCTTGTTCTGGCAGTTTCACTGACTGTGCTATATAAATAGGAAATGCATAATATACAGTGGTACCTCAGTACTCTAACTCATTAGAACTCGATTTTCTTCGAACCAACCAGTTAAAAAAAAAAATTACCTAGAGCTCAATCTGAATCTCAGAAGTCAAACCGTGAAGGCCGACCTAAGATAACTTGTACGCACGGGGAATTGAGTCACGCGGCACGTCTCTCAGCGGAAACAAAGGGTAACGCTTCAGTCTCAGCCTTGCATTTGCTGTGATAGCATCGTTTGTTGGTGATAGTGCTTTTTTATTGAAAATATCAGGTAATACACTGTACTTTACATCATTTTGGTAGCCATCGCACATTGTTTGGATACATTTATTTCTTACTTTACAAATTTGTCACGCCCGGCTCGTACGATTCTCCTGTGTGCCACGCCCCCCTCGTTAACCTCATGTGAAATCCCGATGTCATCAGCTGTTTCTCATTATTTTCAATTAGTCATGTGTATTTATGTCCGTGTTCAAGTATGTTTCCCCAGTCCTGTCATTGAAGTCTACTCCGTGTTGTGCTTTGTTTGCCAGCAATAAACCCTGTGTTCTTGGATTTCCGTCTGCCTGACCGTAATTCCATGCTCCCTGCTCGCTCGTCCTGCCCGCGGTGTGACAAAATTACTGTTTTGATAAATGTGCTTAGATGTGTTTAGTATATGCTCTTCTTGTTTTCTCCTGTTCATTTTGTGTTTAGATGCTAAAAAAACAAAAAAACAAAAATATTTAGGTATAATTCTTTGGGGCCGGGAACCAACTAATTGGTTTTCCATTATTTCTTATAGGGAAAATTTGATCAGAACTCGAATTTTTTAAGATTCGAACAGAGTTCTGAACGGACTAAGTTCAAGTTCTGAGGTACCACTGTATTATACTAAGTAATGTGGACACTGTTCCGTTCTGATGTGGTGAAGGAGGAGTTGAGCCAGAAGGCAAAGCTCTCAATTTACCGGCCGATCTACATTCCTATCCTCACCTATGGTCATAAGCTCTGGATAGTGACCAAAACAATGAGATGCAAGTGGCCAAAATTAGCTTCCTCTGCAGGGTGTCTGGGCTCAGCCTTAGAGATGGGGTGAGGAGCTCAGACGTTTGGGAGGGGCTCAAAGTAGAGCCGCTGCTCCTCTACATTGAAAGGGGCCAGTTGAGGTGCTTCAGGAATCTATCTCCGATGCCTCCTGGACAGCTCCCTGAGGAGGTGTTTCGGGCATGGCCAACTGGGAGGAGGCCCCGGGGCAGACCAAGGACACGCTGGAGAGATTATATCTCTCAGCTGGCCCAGGAATGCCTTGGTATTCCCCAAGTGGAGCTGGAGGACGTGGCTGGTGAGAGCAAAGGCACTGCTAAAGATTTTGGGCCCCATGAAAGCATATATTGGATCCCCCAGTCCAGACCAATCCAATTATTTTCCAAATGACTTCCACTCAGGGGCCCTTGGAATCATCCTAACTTCCCCCCCTCACGGTGCCCCTGGGTGAGAGGGAGGTCTGGGCATCCCTGCGTGGACTGCTGCCCTCATTACCCAAACCTAGATAAGCAGCGGAAAACGGATGAATGGATGGATGGATGGTGCAAGGTATAATATATTTAAAAATATACTAAGTATAAAAATATAAAATACCAAAAAAACTCCAGTAAGACAGAAACAATAACACTAATTCTTAATGGATCCCTGCCACACAGCATGTATATATTCTTTGGGGTGGGGGGGGGGGGGAGCAGATGACAAAAGTCCAGTTTGGGTGAGTCACAGCCTCCCAGACTAAACAGACATTACAGTCCTCATAGAAGCGTAAGTTATAATCAACCTCTCAGAAGTGTCCAGCATGGGGGGGTAAGGAAGCTCCAGCTCCAGCGTAGCTACCGCCCCCTGCCAGCCAGAATGTGTTACTAACTGCCGCTTTTGACCGCCAGTGCTCACAGCACCGGCCCACAGAGGACACGGCCGAGTCTGCGGAATGCCGTCTGCTGTCGATTATGCTCATTTTTCAGATCACAAAAGAAAAATAATAATCACCTTTTCTGCATTAAATTATACTTATACTTAAACACTTATTTAAGGGTACATTAACCATAACCAAAACACTATCTACTGCCAAGCTCATAGTAAACAGTCTGTTGGAAAAAAAAAAAAAGTACAGCAAGTTAACAAAAAACTATATACTGCACTATAACGTGATGCTGATCCTATGAGCATGAGCCTGAAGCACAACTAAAGAACTCCCTTAATTGTTTGCATAAATGACAAGGTCAGCCCCACCCACCAAACCACTGGTGTCACTTTCAGATTCATGTTAATCTCTTAAATTTGTTACAGATCCATAATTATGACCCAGAGGCTAATCTTACTGGCACACAACACAGGTAGCTTGGTAGTTAAGAATAGACTCAATAAACCAAAGTTTACAGGGTCGAGCTCCAGACTGTGAGGCCTGTTAGACATTTAAACCAAATACTTCCAGGTAAAAATTTTCCAGCTATAAAAATTGGTCAAACGTGCAAGATGCTTAAAAGTAAAACCTTATGAAACAAAATTACTTTTGCTGTTGTAAAGTACTTCACAATAAATACATGCTATTAGCAGTCGATGCTACGCAACACAGACTCTTGGGTTGATGCTAAAATGGCTGCCATTTCAGTCACCTGCACAGTTTCTGCTAAACCTGTCTGCACGCCCATCCCTCATTGGTGTCCCTGTTCCATCCCCTCACCCTGTGTTACATGCTTCTGTTTCTCACCATGCTTGAGCAGGTCTAAGAATGTTTCAAATCATTTGATGCTATAAACAGAGTACTGCACCTTTAAGTGTACAAAGGATGTAGTGATCAGTCCTGCTATCTGATCCTGGAGATGACTACTGAGAAAGAGCATAGTTGTCAAATGACATTCTACGGTCAGGGCAGATCGTAAAGTATGCAAGGTGGAATGTAAGATACCAATGACCTGAGACTCGCCATTGACCGATCAGCAAAATGCGTGAAACATGAGTCCCAAGAGTTTGTAAAACAGCCAATTTAGTAATGGAACAAAGGCAAACACTTCTAACAAAACAAAGATGATAAATCATCTACACTGGCTGAGCGTTGTTTAAAAATTTTCAATGCCAGCACCAGAACAATACCTTGATTTCAATACCGGGTCCTGAACAATGCTTTTTTTGATACCAATATATTTTTGAATCAATTTCAACAACAACAAGAATACATTAAACATTACAGCACTAATCTTTTATTTGAACACATTGTTTTGTAAGTTATTGGGTAGTTACTAGGGGGCTCGATAGCAATCATAACAGGACAAAGCCATTCATTTATATTTTACCAGGGCTCTCAAGTTTCATCAAAAGTTTGGAGTGAGATTACATCTGTTAGGGGCGGAGCCTGTGTCTCACGGTCAATGTGTGACACTTCAGAGCCCTGCCTACCACATTCATCGGATCTTGCTCTTATACAGAATGCAGACAAGGTGTATGTGCGTATCCAAGTAACAACGTGCTTGCAGCGGGATCACATGCAACAAATGCTATTTTCTGATTGGCTCGTAGGTGGTTATTAACTAACTTCATTGGGTCAACTATGAACTCAGTGGAAAAATCCACTCAATATGCCTGTGCCTCATCCATTAATTCTACAAAATGGGGCACATTGGTGGGCATGATCCATTACTTCTCAACGTGAGAAACATGAGGTGTGGTGTGTAAGCATGTCAACTGGTTGAAATGCATGTCTCACGATCAATGCGTGAGACTTGAGAGTCCTGATTTCACTTATATGACCCAGGACATCTTTATAATTCATAAATAAATCTGGCCAGCAAATCGATCTTTTATTTACCACAGAATAAAAAACGATGTAAGGTTATCCCTCTAATAAGCGCTGGCACGTTTCACCGCTGGCACTGGCTGGAGACACAGGCAAAAGGTATTCAACCCTAATGAGGTATAAAAATAATTCCATCTACTGTTTTTTCTTCTGTACTTCCGCGCACCTTCCATGTTAGCGCCGGTGCTTGTGGTGAAGCATTCACCAAATACTCGCTGTAAGCACCTCCACAGTAGTGCTTCCGAGGAAATGAACTGGACCAAATTCCGATGGTCTTGCTCACACGCGCGCACACACACACGCACATGCGCACACGCATACACACTGATTCTCGCTCTCTTTAGGTGTTTCACGTGGTATACATCAACGGGGTCAGCCACTATATGGGGGGCATATCTGCAAGTTGTACTGGTGCACCTACTGATAAAATTTAGTCGCACTGTCTCAAAAAATGGTCGCAGCCTGGAACCTGGTGTCACACTTCCGATTTCTTAGGCATTTTTACACTATGCGACAAACAAAAACACCACCACATATGAACCAGTTCACAGGTTTATCTCATACGTTTTTCCTCTGGCCTATATGACGTGTTCACCAGCGACTTTAGATCTTTTAGAAAAGAAAACCAACCGCGAAAATATAAATAGCAGAAGCCAGTAATTAATTTAGAGTAAACTCAATAGTAGTGTGAAAATTCTGCTAACTGCAGGATTTGAACTGGCAACCTTCCGATCACAAGCAAACAGGCTAACCCTCTGAGCCACACGCTGCCCTTCAAGCCAATTTGTAACCCACAGCTGCATTATATATACAAATTAATGACAAATGACAACCTTTCTAAACTGACTTACATTTGTCGATTGTCTGCCGCCATGTTGCCTTCAGTGCCCCTCCACAAACCGTAATCTGTCGCATTTGTGCTGCATTTGTGCTGCGTGCATGCTCAACGACAAGTCAGCAAGTTCTGCATGTTTGGTTGAAACAGTTACTAGGCACTTCTCCTGAGACTGAAGAACCACAGGAAATGTTTATGATACAATTTATTAATGTATTATTTCTTATTTAAATTTTTTATTATATAATTAATTTTGTTTGCCGTAAGTTACTAAGTTTTGGAGTTGCATTCTCCTAACCCTAATTATGCCCCATTGGATGTGTATATTTTAGTGCATGATTTTAGTGAACACAAGGTTCTTCAGGAATGCATTAGCCTCGTTATAGCAGGACTGACTATACCTGTTTATGTGTTTGAATTTAAATGAGCTGCTGGTTGAAAGATGACTTAGAGCATTTTCTAGTGGCCCCAGACCCAAAACAACCAGCGTAGCTATTTAAATACTTCATGAAGCTCACAGATGAAGATCAAGACACAGTTTAATCATTTTCAAAACAAGACATGTAAAAAGTGAAGCTGAAACTAAAAACTAAGAATATTCAAGGCCCCAACACCTTGATTAGCAATGCTACTAGCTTTATCCAAAAGAGCGAACACATTCCCAACTAAAACCATACTGAAATCAATAGTTTTTATACAAATAACTAGGAGTGTACCAATATAATTGTAGAATTCGTATCGGGTCTGATCCTTCGGACAATGTGTCAACACTATCAACAAAATACAAAACACAGCGGACTGCAAACTCTGCTCTACTAAACTATCGGAAGGAGGCACAAAAATCAGCTTCATGCAACACAAGCAGTAAAACATATATATACTAAACATAAGAAAGAGTATGACGAAACTGCCACCAGCAACACACCGCAATAAGCAAGCATGCAGCTAGCATGGGGAGTTAAATGATAACCCTCATACAGTGAGAAAGTAACAGAAGCTTCACCCCGTATTGGTCACAATGTCATAAGGGTGGTACATGGAAACTGCAATACTTTGAGGTGGTACGTGGTGTAAAAAGTTTGTGAACCACTGCTTTAGAGCTTTCAGGGTAATATGTTTTTAAATCATAAGTAATCCGCCGATCCATCGTCTTCCAACGAAACTAAAATGATGATCAGCAGTGCTACGATCAGCCCCACCCCCACACCATGGGTGGAAGGTCTTAATGCCGCAAGTTTAGTGGATTTTAGGTATATTGATATTTTTTAAGGCTTTCACCTTTCACATTTTGGGGGCTAAAAACAAAATAAATATCAGACACCAATAAAAAGATGGGGGGGGGAAAAAAAAAGACAGGAATTGCTCACCCTCTCTTGTCCCGCTGTATCCCAGATAAGGAATTTGTGCAGTTCATTCTGGTACTGAACCGTCTTTGTCATGAAGGATGCCCTGGAGAACACATGGTTTAATGCACACACTTTAACTGGCGTCTGTGCTTACAGTAAAAAGAGCTGGAATATTTCCCCTATGTTCGGGACACACTGAGTTAAAACTACTACAATCACAGAAAACCCAAGTGTTATACGTCACTAATATAGCTGACTCACCCAATAGTTGGATTAATGTTTGGGTCAAAGCTGTCTTCCACAAACCTCCACACAATGCTCGACTTTCCAACACCAGTCTCCTAAATGAGAAAAATGCAGTGTGTAGACTACACATTTATTCTGAAATATATTTTTTAACTATCCTTAAAAAAGCTTTACACCTGTTTATAACCAGTACACCTTTACATAT
>JAODJW010000127.1:1560576-1578631 GCA_026777045.1 Hyperopisus bebe | reverse complement strand
AGCACCGAAACAGCATGAACACTACAAGGGAATTTCCCCTGTGGGGATTTAATGAAGATCCATCTTTACATCTATCTATTAAGTGGTTTCCCACCACTCAAGTTATACTTTAACTTAGCGTAAACTTTAGGATTAGCTTTAAAATTTAGGATTATAACATTTCTTCACTCTGTTCTGATAGTCTAAGTTTCTGTTAACATTAAATAATAAGAATGATTATTAAAGTAAAGTGACATCATAGCAAAAAAATGATACAGTACACACCACACACGAATTGCTCATCTCATTACATAGCCAATTTTTGTTTGGATTTACTGTACTTCGTTTCTTCTTTAAAAACAACAGTATCCCTTAAAAAAAAGACTCTGATATCTGATCGTGCAGTTTCCCTATTCGCAACGTAACGAATCTTCCAAATGATTATGAGGAAAATGCTAAGCTATTTAACGCAACACTGGAGATCACCAACTCATCTTTCCAAATTAACACCCCACTCTTACAAAGCTATAAGTCCTTTAAATGTATACTAGAAGTACAACAGAGCTACTTAACAGTTAATTAGGTGACAGCGTGCTAACTTGCATTAAAATCGAATCCGAATGTTTACCTCACAGCTCAGGCTACTCAGTAATCTAACGGGCTACACGTCATATGTTAAGTGAACCTGAAACGGGTCGAAAACGGCTTACCCCAAGAAGACAAACTTTCAGCTCTCTCAATGCCATGCCGATCCACGAAAAAGAAAAACGTTTACGGACATGCCAACAACATTAAATACAACTTCAACCTTAACCGATAGTCAGGTAGCTACCGGACTCGCACACACACGTAAAGGCAGCACGTTTAGTTGTCGAAAAGATATTAATCAAAACATTAAAGGGCTAGCGCCTGTTTAGCTATATATGTTCTTTATTTATATATATAACAGAAGCGCCAAGTTTTGTTTTATTTAGTACTACTGGGAGCCTCGTTGATCTCGCTAACGTTGTAGCACAGCAGACGCCATCTTGGAGTTCAGTGGACGCGTCACGTGACCCGAGCGTTTTTTTTCCCCCTATGGGTTATGTTAACAAATATATAATTTTCCCCCCTAAATACAGTATTCGTATTCTTCGTCGTACACTTTTGGCATTTTGTTAAACCTTTTTTTGACTGTGGTGAAATATTTTTTTTATTGAATTAATATTGGAGGAACGTGACCTTCAGGAAGTGGTGAAGCTCACCCTCTCTGACAGGCGACACCGAGAAAAAACTCAAGATGGCAGGTAACGTCGAGACATTTAATTTTGTTTAAACTTTACTTGAGAAAATGTCAAGGCTTTTTATTCTGCCTTTTTGATATGCTTGCTGCATATATGCGTGGAGTTTGACTGTCGCGTTTCACTTTCTACAAATCTCGCTACCTGCTAACCGCTTACTAAGATCATGCAAAGTCTGGTCAGCTGATATAGCAGCTAGTTACTTAGCTAGCTTGATGAAGAATAAAGGCTACTTTTACGTGTTACGAAAGGGTAATTCTAACTCCGTATGATAGAATTAACATGTCATTTAACTAGCTGATGCATCCTAAACATGCTATTTAAATTAAATGTCATGAATATTATTGAAATTGATAACTGGCACCGCGAGTTAGCTACTTTGCTAGCTTGTTGACAACCTCCAACATAGTTGTATAGTACAAATACAATGCATATCGTTATTAGGGATTTCTTTAATGTTAACCAACATGAAATAACGAACACAGAAATCGTAACGAAGAATCCCTAGTTGTTTTTTCATTGTTTTCCCGCCCAACATAAAGCAGACCTGTCTTTGCAGATTTGGCGTTGTTTTGATTTTAAGATTTTGTTGAACTGAATTGAATCCTATTATTGTCACTTTACAAGTTCAAAGAAGCTGAATATGTTATTCTCTCGTCTGTGCTTTAACAAATATGTGTTTTAAAATTATAATTAGAATGAGTGTTATTTGTTGTCAAATTGTCATTACGTTATTTGCTGTATTTTCTTTTTTTATGACACATCAGTTTTTATATTTGATATGACTGATAACTGTTTGAGTGATTATTATGGTCACTTGTTTTGCTAGCTCGGAGACCGGCTGTGTATTTACATTTTGTTGATCGTTATGGTTTATATGACCGGATGGTCATTTAAAGATTGCAGTGCATAGGAAAAACGTGTTCGCTGGACGTACAAGACCAACTCGATGTTAAACCGCTTTTCTTTGTTAGATGCAGGTTTTGTGTTGACATCAGATAGGTTTTAGGTACTGCTTAATATTTCATTCCCGATTCTTTGCACCTGAAGATGTACGTTATTAGGACAAAAGGCATTTTGACAATTCATTTAGCATGCGATTCATCCTGTGATTAAACACATAATAATTCTATAACACTGTAATAGATTTGAAGATGAACCTGATGTTTTTCTCCTTATACGTTTGTTTCAATACTTAAAGAGGACTTTAATAATAATGATCTTGCCTTTGTTCTTTGTCGTAACCTCAGAATGATGTCTGTTTGGTAAAGTATACTCTATCGACATTTAGTAGCAATATCTTTATTGTTTTATTGTCATGATTAGTATTGGTTGATATAAAACTTAGAAACGTGTTTCCTTGTGCCAGTTAGACGTGATTTGGCGCTTCCCGTGCGCATTTTATCTCCTATTCTATCTTTAGAGGGCTTTCTTAGAAGTCGTCACGTCAGATTAGTAATCCAGGTTAGATGCTGGTGCAGTGTGCTGCGCGGTTAGCGTTAAACTGAGCCTGCGGATATTTAACAATGGGAAGCTGACTAAAAAACATTTGAGTACAACGCATAGTTGAGGTTCACGTTCCATCTTACCTATGCTGGTGATTGGAGTTGTGGGGAATTGATTTATATTTACATTGTGAATTTTATTTAGTACTTTTTATTGTTCTAATAATACAGAATATATATTGTATAGATTTATTCCCATTGTTAACCACACATTGTTTCTTTTCGGGAAATAGGGACAAAATAAACCCAAAGAAAACCTAAAAAGTAAAAAAACAATGATGTTGCTTTTGACTCTTGTTGGATAATTATGTAATTTTACTGCGCAGTAACCTCTGTAATCTCATCTGTTGTCAACAAATTCGGATTGATTAGCTGTATGTAAAAACTGCCAGCAGTTGGTAAGAAATATTTTATTTGTAAGTTTGTAAAGCCAACAGTCTTACTTGCAGTTTCATTTTGTTCTTCAGGTCTGTCATTATACTTCGAGGATGGCCATGATGATATGGATGACTGTAAGTATTTGACCAACCAATCACAATAAAATAAATTGACTGCTGTGGTATAAAACAAATGTAGTGGTTCTTTGTAAACGTTGAATGTGCCATAAATCATGACCTTTGAGGTGGTGCTATAACCTGTCAGTTGACCATATGGAATCCTCTAATGGAAATATTCCTGTAAATCCCCTGTCAATACTTCCTTTCCAAGACACGTGTCTGATAACTGCATCCAGTTAAGGTTTATCTTTCATATTCATCGTCAGCAAGAGGAATTTTGCTGGCTGCCCAATAATTCAAAGTCCACTGCCAGGGCCCAGCTCTGCCACACTCAGCCAGTCGATGGTAGCCGTCTTGCTCACTGCTTCATGATGCGCAGTGAGATGAGCAGGCATTGGCTCACTGACGTATCTGTCCTTTTAGTGCATATGCACCACATGCAGGCAAACCGCACAGATAGACGGAAGTGAGATGTTTGACTTGGATATAAATACATCCCACCCCAATCAGCACAATGGATAATTAATATAATTATACTCATAATTAATATACTACATTTTCAAGTGCAAATTATTACAATGTCCTTTATATGTTCCCTAAGTGGTCAAAAACAGAAAGAGATTTTATGAATCTGTTCATTCTAATTAAACATGATCTGTTTCTTGTTAAGCCTGATTTTAATGATGATGGACATGACATTTTATGAATTGCAGTGTTGAATTGCAGTGAGCAGCAAAATTAAGATAATTTATTGCTTACTTTTAGACATCTTGGATAATGCAGCATGTTGTTATTACTGTCATTATTTGCTGCAGTGTTTTATTGTTTTAAATTTTGTTTTAAGTCCTTTCAGCCATGTGAAGCTATAATTTTGAAATGCACCAGAACATCATTATTGGATTTACAATTCAGGGGTGGGAAAATAGAACAAAGAAATGTGGGAATGGGGCAAAGTTTACAAATGCATGTACCTCACAGGATGGACATGTCATTTCTGAATAAAAGTTCTGATCCCACATCACTGACAAAAGAAAAACAAAATATACCAGCACAGAATTTGCCAAAGTGCAGGCTGCGAGACACCAATGATTCACAGAATATGCTTACTGCCCCCCCCCCCCACACACACACACACACACACACACACACACACACACACATCTGTTATTATACCTGTTAATACCGGTTATTTCAGGAGACGTGGCCTGAAAATTTAGGAACCCATGCACTAACAGACACTGTGAACAATTTAGAGATATGCTAAATGAAGCTGATGACAACCCCTGCATCCCTTTCACCCTCTGCAGTGTCATGTTCTGTCAGTATCAATTTAGCGTTCAGTTCTCTGCTCCCGAACAGTCTGATTCAGTCCTTTGCAATTTTGAGTGCTACTATCAAAGTTTTATTTAAACCTCAATTGAATTGCGGGCCAGCGATGTAATGTGTTTTGCACATGTTAGATTTTTAGTAGCCGTTTGATTAATAAATTCCTTCCTCAGTTGGGTTTGATGATTACGGTTCAGACTGCGATGGAATCCGGATCACTGCCTTTCTTGATGCGGGCCAGGACAACCTCACCCCACTGGGACGGCTTGAGAAGTACGCCTTCAGCGAGAATGTGTTCAACAGGTAGGGAGCACTGCAGAAAACACTGGCTGTCGCTGGATGCGCCATCTGTTGTTATGACGTTAATAGACGTGTCATATAAAACTAGTCTGCTGTGCAGTTGGCTGTAACTGATGCCAGAATCAGGCATGATGCCACCTGTAACACGGCCATATCTTGCATTGTATACATGCTGGTGTTGTATTTTTTTCTCTTTTTTTAAATTCAAGTGCCATTGATGTGGTTTGCAGCTAATCAAAGAAGGGTGGCAACCAGCCATCCCATAATATAAAAGGGCTTAGTCAGCATTTAGAGCAGTGGAATAATTCTGCCAAAAGCAGTGGCAAACTTGCCCGTGGCCCCACGCTCCCTCCCCTCGCGCATTTGAAACACTTGCAGTTCAGCCCAGGCCTTAAACAGAAACAAAATAGTGTATGTATATTTTTACAACGTGGCTGGCTGCCGCCCCACTGACTATCTCAGCCAGCCGAAGTGTGAATTCCAGGGGCTGCAGCCAGAGCTTTCATGTGGTTCATGCTTATTGCCATCGCTGCTTTGCAGGCAGATCGTGGCGCGTGGCCTGCTAGATGTGCTGAGGGAGTTCAGTGACAACGAGAATGACTTTGTCACTGTCATGGAAACGGTCGCCCGCATGTCTGAGGATGGAGGTTAGTATTCAGTTAGTATTCAGCCACCCGGAGTGATGTTCCATTGTTTATTTATGTATGCCATTAGAAATTGATGATTAAATCGCCGGTCCGGCTGGCAAAGAATACTATTTAATGATGTGTTGTTATCCAGCAATAATGTCCGATGGACTACATGACTGGTCCAGTAATCCATTCCAGTTAAAAGGTTTTCAGTTTTTGTTTTTCAGCATCTTCACCATTTGATCGTTTATATGCTGCAGTTGTGCATTTAGCATGCAATGCTCCCAATATGAACTAACCTGATACTAGCACTTCAAAAAACAAACAAATAAATTGTGTGTGTGTGTATACATATACTGTATACAGTGTAGCTAAAAATTATTTGTACCCTGTGAAAAAATGTTTGATGAAACTAAAGAAACTTTTCGTTTCTTTACGTGTGTGTGTGTGTGTGTGTGTGTGTGTGTGTGTGTGTGTATGTATGTATGCCTTTCCCTGGCTGGTTTCTGGTTGTTCAAGGTGTCTCCTGCTTCACCTTATTCTTGTGTACTGCTGTCCAGGATTTAAAAATGCGGCTTTGTTTAAAAATATAGAGTGATAGAGTAGTCTCATTTTTTTCCACAGCTCTGTCTCTGTGTGTGTGTGTGTGTGTGTGTGTGTATTTGTGTATGCATAAATAATATATGGTGAATCACTGGAATTATGGATATTTTTCATGCTTTTCTTATTTGGTGAATAACCACAGATACAACCTCTTATGAAGTCTTACAAGCATAAGAAACTAAACATTTGCTGAATGCGTGTTTTCAGTTATTCAGAATATTGTGATGTTGAGTGTCCAAGAATAAGTTGGTACAGGTATGTTTGGGGGTTTGTCATAAAATTAGCTTAATATAAAATAAAATTTGCATAAATAAAAATTCTTCCATTACACAGCTCAACTGAAATTAGATCCAGCTAAGTTAGTGTAGACCTTTAACATGCTATTTTCGTCTGTGGTGAGAAGCACAATGAGCAGTTAGTATTTGGCACCTTCACTGAGAGGTCTGATTGGTGTCAGAGCAGAGAGAGTATTTTGAGTCTTTTTCCTGTTTTCATATCAGTTTTTGGCAGAAAAGGAGCTATGTGTGTGGCCTACATTAATCAAAGTATGTTTGTTTCTGAATATTATGAACAGAAAATACATTAAAGATCCGACATTTTGACATATAGTGTGTTTAGTGCCAAATCTCTTACACTTGACTTTGATAATATGAGAATATTAAAACCTGAAAATTGTTGTTCTGGATGTAAAGAGCTTAAGTGACTCTGGCTTTTAATCTACTTTCTTCAAGCAACAGAAACCCATATATTACAGATCATTGTACAGAAGCAGAGCTTAGAAATGAAACGTTTTATCTCATTGCAGTTGACATTTTTGACAACCCATTAATCTTTTTCATTGGTTCAGGCTCCCTGATACTTATGTCTGAGAGCTCTGCTTCTCATTAGTGTTACATATGTGTTTTCATTTTGTGAGTTCTATTCTTTAGCTTTATCAGGCTTCATGTACAACATATTTAGTTTCCTCATCAACTGTGGAAGCTCACACTGCGACGAATTACATCTGATGCTGCATTTGCTGTGGTGTATCATGGTTAATTAGTCTTATGGTATCCCGTTCCCCGTGTTTTAACCTTCCAGAGCCCACGGTGCGGGCAGAGCTGATGGAGCAGGTGCCCAACATTGCCATGTTCCTGCACGAGAATCGGCCCAACTTCCCAGCAGCCTTCTCTCGGTACCTAGTCCCCATCGTGGTCCGGTACCTGACAGACCCCAACAACCAGGTGAGCATAGTGGAGCACCACACCAGTGTAAGTCCTTGGTGGGTGACACACACACACACACACACACACACACACACACACACACACACACACTGATCTGATATGAAGATTTTGCTGGCCACAGGATTTAAACCAGTGACCTTATAGACCAGGGCACAGACTCCTAACCTTCTGAGCTACACACCCTTCCCCAATGTACTGTTTGCCTTTCTACAGAGAAACCGCATTAATGAATGATTCAGTCTGGGTTTAGAGCCCACTCCCTCCCCCAGCCACATTAAAGCTTAATATTGCCTTGCCGGACAGGTGCGGAAAACCAGCCAGGCCGCACTGCTGGTGCTACTGGAGCAGGGACTCATCAGCAAGGCTGACATGGAGAATAAGGTGTGCCCAGTGCTGCTGGACCTCACGGACCCCAGCAGTGACGACGACTACAAGATCGAGGCTGTGGCGGTGAGAGCAATATGCACCAGGAGCTAGGAGCTGGGGTGGGGGGGGGGGGTCTGAATAGCATTGATTTATTTAGCAGAAGCTAAATAAAGAGATGTACAAGTGAGGCAAACAGCACACGGCTGATGCACAGCTACCGTGTCCCTGGACAATTTTGGCCTGATGGTGAAATCACTCTGCCAACCACAGGATTTGAACCTGTGACCTTCCAGTCCTGAGAATGGTCTTAACCCTCAAAGCCACATGCCGCCTGTAGTATATAATGAATTTGTCTGTGGACAAGTTCAAGTTTTGGCTGACAGTGTTTACATTTCATTTTTGCTTGCATTCCTGTTTTATAAATGAAGTTTGTATATTTTGCGGTTGCATTTCCTTAAATCTCTACTGAGAATAGCAGAGGGGGCTGCTGCCCGGTCTGCACCCCCCTGTGGTCACACAGTGGTTTGTTCCGCTCCGCAGATCATGTGTAAGCTAGTGACCATGCTGAGCAGGGACACAGTGGAGCACCTGCTCCTCCTGCGCTTCTGTGAGCTCTGCAGTGACGTCCGCCTCTTCCAAGTGCGTAAGGTATGACACCCCGTGACACCCCGGGGATTCAGAGCCTCGGAGAGTAGCAGCAATCGCCTGGGAGGCTGTGAATGTACCTTCTGAAGTACGAATAAAGGACACAGGATGAATGTCTCTGAAGCGCATGAAGTTATCAGAAAACTAAGCACTCTCTTTTTTTTACCAACATAGTTGGTAAATGGGGTGCAGTGGTTTGAGGAGGTTGAAAAGCTCAGTGGGAAGGAGGGTTCCTGGGATTTTAGAAAGCGATAACTTTATTGGTATGGTTCCGGCACTTTCTGTAGTCTGATGGAAACCTGAGCTCCTGCAGAAATACACACTGTTTGTCTTAATTAGCTGCCAAAGCGAGTTCTTGTTTACCCCGAATTCCACTCCTCATCTCTCCTGCCAGGTGTGTGCAGCAAATTTTGGGGAGTTTTGCTCTATCGTGGGCCAGGATGCTACAGAGAAACTTCTGGTGAGGACTGCTGCTGTGACTTCATCCTGCTTATGCTTGAACTTGAAATCCATGTGTGTTCCATCTAAAATCTTTCTCCCATCCTTGTGCAGATGCCAAAGTTCTTTGATCTGTGCTCTGATAGCCTGTGGGGGATTCGAAAGGCATGTGCTGAGTGCTTTATGATCGTCTCCAACTCCACCTCCCCTGAGGTCCGGCGGACCAAGCTGTCTCCACTGTTCATCAGCCTTATCAGTGACCAGTCCCGATGGGTAAGACACTATAGGCGCGGGACACTTGGCTGCCATGTCAATTTGGGACATTTTGTTATGTTTTGGCATCATAAAATCACATCAGAATAACCCTCAACCCTGTACTGGGTAAGTGGCAGGAAGAGAACTGCATAGATTAATACATGAGTACATGGGACATCAGGATAACCCTGTTTTAAATTATGGGGTTTTACCTTCCGGCTTCAGGAAGTCTTCTCATTCTTACTCTGTCAGAAGAAGCCGTTCTTTGAGCCAGTGACGACGCTTTTCAGCGCCTGATGGGAAATCAAACCATATCATTACCTCTCCAGGTGCGGCAGGCGGCCTTCCAGTCTCTCGGCCGCTTCATATCTACGTTCGCCAACCCTTCCAGCACCGCGCTGCACTTCAGAGAAGATGGGACTTCACGTGAGACCATCCGATGTCCCTCTGACAGGTATGTGCCCTACAACCCATCAAGGTCTCATCTCTGGGTGCTGAAGTTGGCTGGGCACCAAAAAACAGAAAAGAAAATTGAAGTGTTTCAAATAATCTGTAGAGGTTAAGGAGGGGCCCTCACTCTGAATTTGTGTTTGCAGGTGTGATCGCCCAGCTTGCAGTGAGTCTCCAGGGAGCAGTTTTGACTTGGGTGAATGCCAGACAGAGCCACCATCACACACATCTTCAGGATCAGAGTGTTCCAGCACACCAGCACCAGAACTATGTAAAAAAACTGATGAGGAATCTGTCCTTGGCTGCAAAGAGACTGGAACCAGTATTTCAGAGGCTCGGGAACAGCACTGTCCCACTACTACCCTGGCTGGCGACAAAGAGCCCCAGCTGGTAGAGGACACATATAGCTCCTTTCACTACTGGAGGTCTCCTCTGCCTGACATCAGCCAGGACTTGGAACTCCTTCAGATTGAGGAGGCAGCAGCCAGGGAGGTCCCCATTCTGGATTCCCAGGGCCCTGCCACCAGCTCTCAAATCCAGAAAGTTCTTGACTGCTTACAGCCCCACTTGGACGACCCAGATGTGCAAGGTAAGGGTTTCGGAGCTGGGGTGCTTTATATTTACATTTAAATGTTTAGCAGATGCTTTTGTCTGAAGCTGCATACAAGTGAGGATGGGACAGCTGGGTCAGAAAGGTCCCCTCAAGAAATTGGGCTTTGGTTCAAAGGTCCTGTGGTGAAATCATTCCACCAACCATGGGATTTGAACCAGGAACCTTCAGATGTCACGGTTCGTGGCTCTACAGGTTATGTGCCACATAAACTGAGTTTGTATGGTGCTTTTCCTTCTGGTCTGTTCAGATCTGTCTTCGCTTTGCACCTGGCTCCTTCACTGCATTTAGTTTACACAGTGAAATGGTCTTTGGTTTCATATCCCATTGAAATCTTTGGATGCTATATCTGAACGATGTGTGAACAGAGCCCCCTGCTGGTCTTTCACCAGCCCAGGTGCAGGTGCTGTCTGCTGCCCTGAAGGCGGCCCAGCTGGAGAGTCACAACGAGGAGGCTGATCAGGATGAGGTTCTGTCTGAAAGTAGAGAGATCCCGGTGCTGGACCCCCAGACCTCGCCACCCTCTGCACCCCTGTCTCTCCAACCTGATCCTGTGGAGGACCGACCCGTGTTAGCAACCAAGCCACTTGATTCCCACCAGTCTGCTCCAGAGTCTTTTCGGCTAAAGGACCCAGAGGCAGGCAATGAGGTGAGAGGATGAGTAGATGAGCAGCCCCTGTTCGATAGCATGGACATAATTTGGGGAAGTAAGAAACCATGCATTTCTGTATGCTTGCCCTCTCAGAGCTATTGCGGGTACCATATAGGAAGAAGGATGTTTTGTTTGTAGAACAGGAAATCCGATCCTGACTATCTGTGTGTTCTACTTGCTGGGTTTCAGCGTGTGTTTGATAAGGCTGCTGTGGTGCATTGCTGCTGCTGCTCATCTGTGTGCTCAATCCCTGGTCCCTTAGGAAACTCCAGAGCTGATTAAGACTGAACAGGAAGGACAGGACTCCTCTCCAAATAAGCTGTGTGAAGAGGAGAAATCCAAGGTCCAGGTTAGTTGGACCGTCTGCACAAGCTTGATCAAACTGAAATATTCGGTAGGGATTTAACGATACACTCAACTCACGATTCGATACGATTCACGATTCTGAGTGTGCAAAACGTGTCCTTTTCTTAACAGTGCAACTGAAATTGAATAAAATATTGTTAAAAAAAATCCCAAATTAAAAAAAAAAAACTTCAAATAAATAACGCTTTACATTAACTGCACCTTCATAATGCTTTTATATTACATTCATAAAACGTTCAGTACACCTTCATAATGTATTCATTAAGTATTCAGAAATCATTCATAAACATCATGCATGTATCCTAACATCCCTTAACAGCTGTAATATACATTAATAACAAACATTATATAATAATAACAAACATAATTGTATAATCATGTTTGTTATTAATGTATATTACAGCTGTTAAGGGATGTTAGGATGTTAAAGTATGTGTACTTGCATGCTGCTTATGAATGTTCTATGAATGCATTATGAAGGTGCACTGAATGTTCTATGAATGCATTATGAATGTGCACTTAATATAAAGCGTTACCAAATTAATAAGGTTTGCATGTGCAGCTTTTTAGTGTGGTTTGCCCTTTTAATAATCTTTGCTCTGGCGGTGGTGAATTGAGCTCACTGTGGTGTCGGTGGACATGCTGAAGTATGTTCGTTGTGCTATTTGTGTATGTTATCAGTCTTTTACAATCTTTGCATGCAGTTTTTGTTATGTCTGTGCTTTTCTCGTTTGTGATTACCGGAAAGCTAAAATGCAGTCACACCGGCAATTTAAGATGGGGGGGGAGGGTCCTCAATTTCAAATTCGCTCGCCATCTGGTGTTCGTACAATGTCGACGTGAATACGCAGTGACATGTGACATCGTGAAATCAAATGTAATATTACACCAGTTTTTCTGTTAAAGTACCGTGAAGTACTCCTAAGTAAAGTACCGTGAAGTACTCCTAAAGTAGCGATTCATTTTCCACATCAGCCGGTTTAAATTGTCATACATTTACATCAATTTTTAACCGATTCGTGATTCATCGTTACATGCCTAATACTCAGTCAAACAGTTACCTGTCAATGACAGGCTTGGGTCAGGTGTGAACTCACATTACATGCTGATAAAATCGGATTTGACTTGTGTTGAAATATCACAATTAAAATTTAAATTTTAGGAAGTAAAAGCTTGCTGCATGGTGTGCACTTTGTGGGGGTGAATACGAGTGTAACTCCCATCAAACTGCCCCCTTTTCTCTCCCCCAGAACGTGATTCCCCAGCAGCTCCTAGATCAGTACCTCTCGATGACGGACCCGGCCCGAGCGCAGACCGTGGACACAGAGATCGCCAAGCACTGTGCCTTCAGCCTGCCCGGCGTGGCCCTCACACTCGGCCGGCAGAACTGGCACTGCCTGAAGGACACATACGAGACCCTGGCCACGGACGTTCAGGTGGGCCCCTTGACGCTCTCCTCTTTCAACACCACCACAGATAATAAGCCAGTGAACCAGCTTATCTCAAATGGCTGAACATGCAACCAGCCATGCTGTTATCGTTTCTTTTTTTTGTTTTTTGGGGCGGGGTGTCACTCTGGCCCCTGTCTGTTCTGTTTTGCACATAGTACTCATTTGCAACTGTCTGTACTTATACTATATAATGTATAAAATGTTCTTTCATTCCATCTGCTTGCCTTAATCCTTTGCACGTTGTCTTTAAATACTGCCGAACAGTGAAGTATTTTTATCATCTGTACATGCAGACTTCATGTAAAAAATCAGGCATCATCCTGTATGTTCCTACATATAAATAATGCCTCAGCAACACATTTGTAAATGTTGCCTCATACTACTATTTGCAGTTCTGGTTGGATGCAAGACTGCATTTCTTTGTACTTGTGTCCTGTGCATTGACAATAAAGTTAAATCTTAACCTTAACTATGGAAGCACTTGTCAAAGTAAATAAGATCTCTGTTGCCTTTTTCATCTTCCTCCTCATTTCTTTCTCAGTGGAAAGTGCGCAGAACGCTGGCCTTCTCCATCCATGAGCTGGCCGTCATTTTGGGAGACCAGCTGACGGCCGCGGATCTGGTGCCCATCTTCAATGGCTTCCTGAAGGACCTGGACGAGGTGCGCATCGGCGTCCTCAAGCACCTCTACGACTTCCTGAAGGTGAGCACCGCCGTGAGTCTGGACTTTCGTGCGGAACTTCTCCAGCCACTCAACAAGTCCCAGTTGCCCTGTATCCGTATGTGTTTTATATGTATCTGTTTCCGTGCTTTCCGTAGCCCAGGCCTGTTGCTTATTGTTAAATCTATATTGGCCATTTCAGCTGCTTCACGCAGACAAACGCAGGGAGTATCTCTACCAGCTTCAGGAGTTCATGGTGACGGACAACAGCCGCAACTGGAGGTTCCGATACGAACTGGCCGAGTGAGTCTCCAGTTTCATCTTTTCTGGCCTTGTCACGCTTGCACGCACGAACACGTGCACATGTACCAGGAGGTGACTTGCCATCTTTCTACAGACAGCTGATCCTCATCATTGAGCTGTACAGTCACTACGACGTATACGACTATCTTCGCCAGATAGCGCTGACGCTCTGCTCGGACAAGGTCTCCGAGGTTAGGTGGATCTCCTACAAACTGGTACGCCTCTGATCTTCGTCTGGGTAGCTGCAAAGGAAACTGATGGCCAAATGTTGCATTCCTTGCTTTAATGATTGTAATTATGTATTAAATTACATAATATTTATCCAATGCTATTACAGTACCCTTCTCCCATTTCCTTGGTTATCCTAAAATGAAACCTGAGATGGAGTCTTGTTATGTTGATGCCCCATTTCTTATACGTGTAGTGAGGCAGTTTGCCTAAAACGAAGCCTCCTGTAGAGATTGATTTTTATGCCAGCATTTCGCTTTTCGCTTTTCGTTTTACAAATCGGTTGCAGCATATCACCCTGTGTGGTTTTTGCAGACCCGGAAGATACGAGTCAGAGGACTCTAAGCTTAATTAGCAGTTGCACTGCAGTATGTCGCCGTGTGATTGGTAATGCATAGGGTCTGGTGTGTGTGTTCCATGTCTGATGAAGGTGGTGGAGATCTTGCAGAAGTTGTACGCCAGTGGAGACCATGAGCTGGGCCTCAACTTTATCAACCAGCTTATTGTCAAGTTCTGTCATTGTCCCAAGTGGGTGGGGCGCCAGGCCTTCGCTTTCATCTGTCAGGTGAGGAGAATGAGGGATAGGCAGCTGCTCTCTGTGCTTTTCTGTTCTGGACTGTCTGAATTGCCCCATTTCCTCCTCATTGTATAGTGAACAATGGGGACAAGAGTGGATTTAACAAAATTAAAATGACAGCAACCATTTATTCAGTGATGTGTTTAGCCACAGCCTCCCCTCCTGGTAACTAGTAGCCCACTGGCTATAAGTCCATATCCTCATTTATTACGCTAACTGTCACTCAGGCCAGCTGAAAGTATGACACACCAACATGTCCCATCATCCTCCCTTTTGTCACCCTTCCCTTATAGGCAATCGTGGAGGAGGACTGCATGCCTATGGATCAGTTTGCCCAGCACCTGCTCCCAAGTTTGCTGAGTCTGTCATCGGACCCCGTGGCTAACGTCCGTGTCTTGGTAGCCAAAGCTCTCCGGCAGAGCATACTGGAAAAAGGTGAACCTCACAGACACACACATGCAGTGAGCAGCACTTTCAGACACACACACAGGCTCATTTGTCAGTCCACTTACCTCCCAGGTCCGTCTTTGATCTCTGACAGGGCTGTTTGTTTATACTTTAAACGCAAGTCAAAAGGCAGTGATTTCCTGGTCTCCCTGTGAAAAGCTACACTCCCTATTACCATTTTGTTTTAATTTATATTTCTAAATTATGATGAATATTTGAATTATGAATAATTATGAATATTTAGCAGCAAGGCCTTGTAATTAGATAAGAATATTGAAGTCTTATTTTAATGAATTGTATTTTTGTATTTCTTTAGTTCAGTTTTTTCCAGCACTGTTTCCTTGCCTTTTTGCATATATATTTATATTTATGTATATAAACGCATCTATCTTTTGCTGCCCGTCCCCATGTCCGTGACCAGCATACTTCAAAGAGCCTGGCAGTGCCCATTCGGACGAGCTGGAGGAGACGGTGCTGTCTCTGCAGGCGGACAAGGACCGCGACGTGCGCTTCTTCGCCAGCCTGAATCCCAGCAGGAATCTGGCGGACACGGCCGCCTTAATCTGAGACGGGCCTCTCCCCGACAGCAGTTCACCAGCACCAGAGCTCGGGGGCACACAGACACACACACACTTGTTATTCGAGTACGGGAAATGGGATGCAGGCGAGTAACGCTGCTCCGGGCCCCCGCTGAGTTTGTCAGAGACTAGTGCTGCATGCAGCTGTCAGAAACACAAGGCAGCCCCTGCAGCCCCTGCAGTGCAGCTCCGCTCCCCCCAGACTCTGAGATTCTGTGGACAAACTTGTGCAATACAGCAGGTCTGTTCTCCAAAGCTTATTGTATATTGTTTCTTGTTTATATAGATTATTTCGATAATTTTACCCTTGCATTTCTAAGAAAAAAAAAATGGACAAAGGTGTCTCGCGGATGTGTATTAACTCAGGGGGAACGATTTTTACCGATGTAAAGTAACACACCATTAAGTGGCACTGAGCCCAGGTGACATTTCTAACTGGCACTGATTATTAGCAGTTTTCCATCCTTCCTTCAGCTCATATGGACCTTTTTGTTTGTTTGTTCCTTGGATTCATGGGATTCAGTAACCTGAGCAGCTTGGGACAGGGGATGCTGGCTCGCTCACTGCAAATCATTTGTGACATTTTTTAAGATGTTAACTCGGAACTGTGGCCCCTCTGGCCTTGTCCACTGATCCTGACTAAAATGTATGTTTTTTTTTTTTTCATTTGCTTCAGGTGTGTAAATTTTTCTTAGTCATGGTTTCGCAAATTGCATTTCTTTCATAACTCTACCTGCATGAGTGCAGCTCACCCCCAAATAGGGGTATGTGGCGAGAGAGGGCACAACATTAAATCTGAGTTAGCGGTGTCGGACCATCCTTGGGTTTTTTGTTGAACAAGCACATCCAAATTTTGGCACATGCAACCATTACTTGTAATGACTAAATTCATAGGAAATATCTATTGGATCAGGGCTTCAGTCTGTCTACCGAACCATGTTCTGTTTGTGTTCTGTTTGAGTATTTCTGAAGTCCATGTATATGCTCTGGGTTTTTCCCCATCCTGCCAGTACCTCTGCTGAACCTTTTCCACACATTTTAAAACAATGTCAGACCTTTGCCTGTTTGAAATAGGCATTGTAGTGGGGAGGGTCCAAGCTAGTTAGTATGTTGACCGGGGATGTGCAGTTTTGAAGGCTAATTTGCCTTCACCCCCCCATGAATGTTGTGTTTTGTTTCCTTACATACTGTATATGCCGACCGTGACAGAAACATGGTCTTAAGTGTTTAAATGTTTGTCTGTAGCTGAGCCAACCCACCTCAACTGCCTGTACAGTCTGCCCCTTTGTCATGTTTAATGTTGCTGTAGGACGATTTTATGCATATGTTTTATGAGGTTTATTTTTTTTTCAATGTACCTTGTTTAAATATTTTATATCCTCTCTTTTCCATTTACAAACTTTGTAATTGTTTTCTCTTAAAAGATGTTTTTATGTATTTTAGTACAGTATCTATTAGAATTATAAAATTGGAATTTAATTTTTTAAGTGAGTTTTTCAGATTGTGTAGAGACTGGAGATAATATGCACAAAATTAATTATTTGAAAAGCAGCTGGTTCAAAATCAATAGCAGAATGGACTCAATCACTTTTCTCCATTAAATGGTTTTCTTTTCAATTTTCTCTGTCACCTTTGGTTGTTTTCTATTCCAAGTGAGTCACATGGAAATGAAAAATGTTTTGACGTGTGGAATACACAAAATGATGGGGTTCACTGAATGTATGCATTTGTAGTTCAGAAGTACTACCAAAGAACCACATAAATGCTAATGGCCTTTGCAGATATGCTCAATCATGTGAAGTGATTTATTTATTTTTTCAAAGTAGTCTCACTGAGATTTGCATACTAGATATGCCAGTTTTTGGCTGTGTGCACAGCATTGGGGAATGTGCAGTTGTTTAGAAGATTCCAATACTTATAACAATGTAATACACATTCACTCCAGAAGTGAAGCCATAGTATAGGTCCTTTCAGATGTGTGTCATTTTCTGCAGTTAAATCCCAATCCTGGTTTAAAAAAAAAAAAGATTTAAAAAAGGATTTTATTATTATATTATATATATATATGAAACTGCTATGTATGATGCAATTGCAGCAGCGCAGCATGTGCTGTAAGGTAGGTATATTTTGTAACATTTGCACAATAATTTTCACTGAGTGTGAAAGGGATGCTGGTCTGAGCCTAGCATTCCCTGTGATAGCTTCTACTGGATAAACAAGTAGGCTGATGTCTAGCTCTGGGCCTGGTTTCTCGAAACCTTCTTAACGCTACGTAGTTCGTAAGTTCTATGTTAAAATGTAGAACACATGAACGACGTAGCGTGAAGAAGGTTTCGAGAAACAGGGCCCAGCGGGCTAGCCAGCTGTGAGTGAGTCCATAAGATTATGGGTATGAATTCTGCATCAGACACCATAAATCATATCATTGGCACCTTGAGCTTCTGCTAAAGAAATACATGTAAACGATAAGCTCTTATGGAGGTGGTTGCGTGGACCAGC
This sequence comes from Hyperopisus bebe, assembly GCA_026777045.1. Classification (NCBI taxonomy): domain Eukaryota; kingdom Metazoa; phylum Chordata; class Actinopteri; order Osteoglossiformes; family Mormyridae; genus Hyperopisus; species Hyperopisus bebe. Next base: position 1,560,760 of record JAODJW010000127.1, on the reverse strand, counting down.
TGGCCTCTGCAGGCCAAAATATATAGAAGCGCAAAATACGAGAGTAAAGAAAATTTTATATATATATATATATATATATATATATATATATACACATATATATATACACACTCACCTAAAGGATTATTAAGAACACCTGTTCAATTTCTCATTAATGCAATTATCTAATCAACCAATCACATGG
>JAODJW010000127.1:1534283-1548682 GCA_026777045.1 Hyperopisus bebe | reverse complement strand
ACGAGTGAGGGAAGGATGGAACGGGAGATCGACAGGCGGATTGGTGCGGCGTCAGCAGTGATGCGGGCGCTGCATCGATCTGTTGTAGTGAAGGAGGAGCTGAATCAAAAGGCAAAGCTCTTGATTTACCAGTTGATCTACGTTCCTACCCTCACCTATGGTCACGAGCTGTGGGCAGTGACCGAAAGAACGAGATCGCGAGTGCAAGCAGCTGAAATGAGTTTTCTCCATTAACTCAAATTAAATGTTTTATGGTCAGGGCCAAGGCAAAGTTTGGCTAAAACGTTGTCTTTAATTCAGACTAAAACAAGTATATTGTGTTTTAAACAGTTTAGAGGTTGTTTATTGCTCAATTGAAATAATAAACATACATTTTCAGAAGCAGAGTTGGTGGCCATAGCTTTAAAGTTTTGCAAAATTTTTTGTGCGCACAAGATAAAACATATACCATTTTTCAGGACTTTGTGGGCTCTGCAGAGTTTTTAAGATTTTGCATGGTTGAAACGTCGTCTTTGTTTTGAAGACTGCTTTAGTTCACAGGCGAGCTAGGAATTCCTCAATGACAGCATTAAGAGACTCTCAGATACCCCTGCAGTCAGGGGAGATCCCAAAACTCTTATTCTGTAATGATCTTGTGGGGGGCGTGGTCTTCGCGATGTACCTGGCAAATGACAGAAGGCACACCAATAACCCTGCCCACCTCCAGGCAAACGGAAAACGAGGCGTTTTCTGACCTCTTCAGACAGACAACGAATAAACGCAAAAGAAGCTGTTTTCAAATTTTCCCTTTAGGATTCATCTAGTCAAGATAGAGAAAATGACCCGTTTTTTCGTTTTTGTTTTTTCCATCTAAAGTTGAAAAACGAATTATACTCACGTACACGGACCGCAAAGGATGACAAAAGTTTCTTCCAATATTTTAACTTCAAAAGAGCTCTAAAGGCTGAAATCAATAATCTGCAGGATAGTCTTCTAATTGAAAATGAAATTGATATAGTAAAAGAGTTTAATGATTATTTTACACGGGTGTTCACAGTAGAGGACACAAGTAACTTGCCACTATTTAGTACGTCATGATGTGATCTACTTAGATTTCCAGAAGGCCTTTGATGTTGTCCCCCATAAACGGCTCTTGCTAAAGTTCAAAGCTGCAGGGATTTTAGGAACTACAGCAGCTTAGATCGAAAACTGGTTAACAGACAGGAAGCAGCAGGTAGTTATTAGAGGCACAATGTCACAGTGGGTCTGCGTTCATAGTGGGGTACCGCAGGGTTCAATTTTAGGACCACTACTGTTCCTAATTTACATTAATGATATTGACACCAATACATACAGTAAACTGGTTAAATTTGCAGACGACACCAAGGTGGGTGGTGTAGCAGATACTAAACTAGAAGCACAGAGGCTACAACAGGATCTTGATTTAATTAGCAACTGGGCTGATACCTGACAGATGAAATTTAACGTAGATAAACGTAAGGTAATCCATGCAGGGAGCAGAAATATAAAGTACAGATATTTTATGGGTTCCACTGAAATAAAAGTAGTTGATTATGAGAAAGACCTGTGTGTATGTTGATGCTTCCATGTCCCACTCTCGCCAGTGTGGGGAAGCAATTAAAAAGGCCAATAGGATGTTAAGTTACATCTCTAGGTGTGTGGAGTTTAAGTCAAGGGGGATGATGCTACGATTATATAATTCCTTGGTAAGACCCCACCTAGAATATTGTGTGCAAGTTTGGTCACCGTACCTTAAAAAGGACATTGCTGCCTTGGAAAGGGTGCAACGTAGGGCTACAAGAATGATTCCTGGAATGCCTTATGAGGAGAGGTTAGCTGAGCTGAATCTATTCAGGAGATTAAGGGGGGACATGATCCAGGTATATAAGATTTTAACAGGTATGGATGCTGTTCGGCCAAATGGCTACTTCAATATTAATTTAAATACTAGAACTTGTGGCCATAGATGGAAATTAGCGGGAGAACATTTTAAACTGAATTTGAGAAAACACTTCTTTACACAGAGTGTAGTTAGAGCATAGAATAGTCTTCATGTTCAAGTAGTGCAAGCTCCTTTAAATCAAACCTAGATAAGATTTTAACAACTCTGAGCTATTAGTTAAGTTCTCCCCAAATGAGCCTGATGGGCCAAATGGCCTCCTCTCGTTTGTAAATTTCTTATGTTTTTATGCTGGGAGGGGCTTCTGCGTACTGTTAACCATTGACTGTTTTAAGCCAATAGGAACCAGTCACTGAGAAGTGGGGTGGGTGTGTCAGTGACTGAAAGTGCATGAGAATCCTATGCTGCCAGAGGTTCAAAAGCCTCATTCCCACCACAGGAAATATTTTATGGCAAATATTTATAGTAGGCTGTTTGCATTCATTAGTCTGTTGGACCTCAAGAATCTCTGAAATCTAACCTAAATGTAACATTTGTCTGAAGTTTGAACAGGACATTGTGGACATTTGCCTGAAACTCATGGACAGGAACCTAAAGTGCTTGAAAAATGAGAAGAAGGACTTCTCTGCTCGATGCAGCCCCATCTACGTCAGCAGAGTGCTCTGTGCAATGGTCAGTCTTGGCTTGTGTTATTCATGTATTTTGCACCACAATGATGGAGGGTTTCAAATACATTGACACGTTCAATGTTAAGCCTTCAATAAAAAGAAGATGGAGTAGATATGAAACCATAAGATATACTGAACTGTAGGAGGACGTAAAAAAATTGAACCTGGTTCAGATGAGGTAATGTAGAAACACTGTTGCCAATCAGTCAAGACTTGCTAGACTTGATGAAAAGTGTCAGACACTGCTGGACATCTTCAGTTATGGCGAGATAACAGGAACCTAGGAACCTGGGTACATATGCAGGAATATATCTGTGAGTGTGGTTCTAAAAAAGATACAATCTTAAATTAGGCAGTAATATCAACATCAAGAATATTATGATATTCGCACATAATAAACAGAATGCAATATGTCCCATAACACAACTCAATAATCTCATACACTGTTATGTATCCATTAGCAACTACACATCACCACTGAAACACAAAATCGTCAATGTATATCTGGTTAAACGCAACATACTGTAGTCATGGTTTAAATGTACATGCCAGTATAAATGTAAATAAACAATGTAGTATAAACTAAATCAAATGCCGGTATCACAACTCAGGGAAGTAACGTGGTTATTGGTAAGTGTGCAGGTGACTAATATCAATTAGGTATCAGTAATGCAACACTTACTTGTATATACATGCACACTCTCAGGCAGAACAGAAGGGGAGATTTTGGCTACTAATACCCAAGTTAACCTGTTAAGTTAACTAAACTATAGGTGCTGCCTCTCATTTGGTGGTTGTCTGCATCCTCACTCTGCTGGCTTCTGGGTATACGTCTTATGGGCATGTGACACCAACCAGTAGTATGGAAGCCTTAATAGTCCAAACGTCAAAGACGCTGAAAATGAACATGTTAAGACATTCATTTTAGGCTTTAGACATACAAATTTAACCTGTTGATTGAAATAAGCGTGATAACTCTTTCAAACTACAGTACAGCTGTTTTAAATGCTTCTCAAATTACAGTACTGTACAAATTAAATTATTGAACTGTGTATAATTCAAACACACTATAATGCAGTACTATACTGTACATAAAATACAGCTTATTGTAGTTTCGCTGCTGCATCTCAGTGGCTCTTGGCACTACTTGGACTACTTGATAACTATAAGCAAAGTATTTAAACAGTACTTGTACAGGAATGATTCTGTCCCAAGCTTTTTAATCTGTACGAGCGCTTTATGTATCTCTCATAACTATAAGCGGTTTCCACTGTTCTTCATATGGGTGGGGAATTATTTTCTGTCTTGTAATGATTGCATATATGGTTTCCCCTCAGAAACTGATGAAGTGGTAGTACTCAAATTAATATGTCTTAAGACGTCAAATGTGAACATCTTAAGATGTGAAAATTTGACATATTGGTTCAGAGGGTTTTGACCCCGATGGCGTTTCGTACATTTTTACCATGTTTAGTAAAAAAAAATGCTATATGGAGACGTATTCTGTCTTATAGTTTACACACCGATGGCGTTCCGTACAGTTTCCCCTCCGCTGTGCTTGATAACTGTGATCAGAACAAAAGTTCACACTCCGACTTGCTGCTGCTGAAACGCATCAAAGCTCATTACCATAAAGTTGACCAGGCTTCAACTTCATTTTGACGCTTCCACCACCCAAATTGCATAGTAACCCATAGAGAATGAATGACATCCTAACACTTTCATGATGTCTCCGCTCGCGGTTTGAATGTACCTACAGCCCACATACGTGTCAACGTCAGTAAATTATAATATTTACTGAGACGTTTGTACAGTATGTTAAAAAATGTTCAGTACAAAGGTAATTTTTAAAATAAAAAATAGCTTGCTTGCTACACTATTAGAGCAAATTCATGGCAAATCACACTGCTGTATAAAGCTACAAAAAATAATATAACAGCAATAGCTTGCTTTTGCACCCCTTTCAGATTAATGCCCAAGATGATGGAGGGGTTTTAGCGGGCAAATGGTGTGGTGACTTCTCTGAGGGCACACCACCAACATCCTGGAACAACAGTGTGGATATCCTAAGGAAGTGGGCCAGGAACTACAACTCTGTGAAGTATGGTCAGTGCTGGGTGTTTGCAGCGGTCCTGTGCACAGGTATGTTGAGAAGGTGGCAACTGTCTTCTTTTTGGAGGAAGTATATATTCTGCATTAATAACTGGGGAACTGTACCCTCAACTCAAGATTGAAATCTGTATATATTTCGATTCAGTTTTAATTTCTAAATTCCAAATGCAGTTCTGAGGTGTGTGGGAATCCCCACTCGAGTGGTCACCAATTTCCAGTCAGCCCACGACACGGACGGTAATCTTGTCGTTGATCAATACCGCACAGAGAGAGGCCGTATTCCTGAAAAAGAAAAAGACAGTATATGGTAGATGTCCCATGGCAAAACTCAATAAAGCCTACCAATGCATCGCAAGTACCAAAAAGATTGAACCCTGAGTCTCTCCTAACTCTGTACTGATGTAGGAACTTCCATGTGTGGGTGGAGGCCTGGATGAGCCGCCCTGACCTTTCTGGAGATTTCTATGATGGTTGGCAAGTGGTGGATCCCACACCCCAAGAAACAAGCAATGGTACAAAATCATCCACATTCCACCTCACATTTATTTCTAAAAACCCAACAAAATCTAACAAATAATTCTAGCAGAGATTAGAAATTCAGTTGTCTACTTCAACTAGGTGATTGGCATGTATTGTTTAATGTAGGGGTAAGAAACACTCTCTAGATGCCCAAAAACCAACGTACTGTATAATGTTAGAGCAAAGTGAACACCAGATAAAAGATTTACCCAATATCAAGAGGACACAAGGTGAATGTGGCTTTGAGCCATTACAAAAATTGGAACAAAAAGTAATCTGACTAGAACCCCTGCTTCTTCACGAGAACCTCTGAAAGTTTGCTTTCCGTTCCTGTAGGACTGTACTGCTGTGGACCAGCCCCAGTCAAAGCTGTACTGGAAGGTCATGTAGATGTCAAATACGATGTTCCTTTTGTTTTTGCTGAAGTCAACGCTGATATTGTCACCTGGATGATTTTATCCAACGGCTCTAAAATAATGCTTAATTCAGACACATGTAAAGTGGGGCAGAACATAAGCACTAAAATGGTTGGGATGAACAAGAGATCAGACATCACAGCCAGCTACAAATACCCAGAGGGTAGGTCTAACTGCTGAGATACTGAAAAGTTTCACCTCAATCATTACCTACAATCTCAAATCATTGTCATGTGAATAATTATAGGTTTGGTTTGATACTGAACATCAAAGCATGTCATTGTTATGTTATGTGCAGGTACAGAGAAGGAGAGGCAGGTGTACAAAGAAGCTGTGAAGATATGGACCAAGCCTTTGAGTAATACCCCAAATTCACCTCCTGGGTCTCGTAACCTACAGCTGAAATTAGTAGAGGTTAGCAAGTCAATGAACGGCAAGGACATCAACCTTAGTCTGGTTCTGAAGAATAGCAGCCAAGCATCCAAGAAGCTCCAAATCCACCTGCTTGCTCAGGTCATGCTCTACAATGGTGTGCATGGGGCAATTATCTGGACCGAAGAGCCAGAGACACTGCTGCTTTCCAGCAAAGGTACGGGATTTGACTGCTTCTGTAAAAACAACACAAGCCTTGTGTAAAGGGAAGAACCTTCTTTAACCCTGAATAAATTATGTCAGGATTTAAGAACTCAGCTAAGACCAGTACTAATGCCTGAAAAACAAACCCCTGTCCTGTAACATGTCCATAGAGATGAGCATTCCCATTCAGATCGCCTACCCACGCTATGCTACTCTCCTGGGGAGGAACACCATCAGAGTGAGCACTATCATCACAGATCTGGATAACAATGGGGTCAGCTATCACACAGAGAAAATCATTGTGCCAGAAAACCCCAAACTTACCATAATCGTGAGTGTGGTCTTCTCTCATTCGACTTCTGGGAAACACTTTCAGAACTTTACAAGTTTTAGTTTAAAAGGCATGTCTCCACTAGGTCTTCTAAAACAAGGTTGTCGTATTTGTTTCTTAATTAAAACAAAGAATAATAGAAGGGAAACTACAAATATATATGAATATCCATCCATCCATCCATCTTCCAACCCGCTTATCCTACTGGGTCGCGGGGGGTCGGGAGCCAATACCGGAAGCTACGGGCACGAGGCAGGGAACAACCCTGGACAGGGGGCCAGCCCATCGCAGATATATGAATATATACGAAGAAAATACGGTGCAGAAATATTTTCAGGGCTTTTAAAACAATGTAAAGGCAATCATAACTACAGGAATATTTTCTTACTTCTCGAGGCAAATCTGAAGAAATAGCAGCAGTTTTGATATAACTAATTTAACCATACTTGTGGCTGCTATTGAGATGAACAACTGAACAGCATTTTAATTTTCCAGCAACTGAAATTTTAAAGCAGTTTGGCTTTTCTTCTTCCAGACAAAGGGGATGCCCTACCAGGGCTCCGAAATGACAGCAGAGGTGATGTTTGAGAACCCCGTCTCCATGGTACTGACAGACTGTGAGCTCACCATCAGCGGCTCTGGATTACTGGTGGATGTCCATGAGACCAAGTCAGTGAGACTCATCTCTCAAGTTCCAAAAACATCTTACATTGCTGTAACAATTAATTTTTATAGAGGTAGGGTGGAGGGGTTGCATGTCATATCCGATCTGTGGAGTATGGTATGGCATCAAATCAGACTCTCCACAACCAAAATTTGAATTTATTTACCCGAATTTGCATGTGTTAACTTGTACTTGAATTTCATTACCTGAATACCAGATCCTGAACCTGAATGTGTTTACCTGAACTAGAATCAATGAACCCCAACTTGAATACCCTTACGAAAAGAAGTATATTTAAGTATACTATAAGTATAATTTTTCTAAACTAAAAATGTGTAAGTATACTCTCAGTAAACTTATGTACTTAACAGAGATATACTAAGCAAAGTCTGACTTAAGTATACCTGGCTTAAACTGATATGTATTGAGAAAAGTCTAGCTTATAAGTAAAATGTATTTTATCTTAAATTTTGGCACTAAAATCAATATTTGTTCATTTTAAGTGACTAAGAGAAAAAATGTCTTTTACTATCTCTGTTTGTAGCAATTTTAGGTATAAAAATACAAATAACTAATATTACTCAATAAATACACTTAAAATATATACTTTAATAAACTAAAAATGGGCCAATTTAGTTCCAAGAAGTATACTTAATTAAATGAACTTTAAGTATACTTGTTTTGGTATGGGTACCTTTACCTGATTTTAATTAAAGAAACCAAATTTGAATTTATTGCCTGAACTTGAATTAATGTTGCTTGTGTGGTAATAAAAATTGAAATTTGGGTTGTAAAATTCAGGTTGAGAAATTCAAAAATTTGGAAAACTCAGAAAGAGCAAACTAGCGTAGATCTAATTGAGCACAATCCTGGTCAATCATAAGACAGGTCACCAGTCTTTTGGGATGTGGTGTTCTAAATCTACATCCCAAAAAACTTCCCATTTCGGAACTCATTTCATGTATGTTTTCATGGAAAACAAGAAAATTTCTAAGTGACCCCAAACTTTTGAATGGCAGTGTACTTCGACGAACATAATATCATAGTTTTACACCTAAATGAAGATCATTAAAGTATCATTTTCTTTGATTGCCTAAGACCTTTGCACAGTATCACATATTACTGTATTAATGTCCTGTTCAGGTCCAGTTTTGATGGATGTGTTCTTTCTCTAGCCTCATTCCCATCCAACCCAATAGTCAGATCCGAGTGCTGGTGCCTTTCGTGCCATACAGAGCTGGTGCCAGGCAGCTGCAGGCCAACTTCAACTGCAACTTGTTCAAAGACGTCAACACGAGCATCACTGTCGACGTGAAACCTGCCAACCAAGCGATTTCGATTTAGCTCACAGCAGACTCAAACGTCAAGAACTGGTTAGAGCAAGTCGCCTACCAACTTGTGACACGCATATCAGAAACAAGTGTACTTTTTTCTCATGTGGATGAAAGAGTCCATTAGGGCTGGGGAGAGGCGCATTCTTGGATTGCTGTCAGTGTTTTAGGCCTTAGGCATGAAGAATGTGTATGTGTGTGTCTTGTGCTGACCCAAAAACTGCTGAACCTGCCTGTTTGTGAAGTAAATTGGAACCTCCTCTGCTAAAAGAATGGGACATAATATAGGCTATTTAGTGCTGCAGAGGAAGGGGAAAGCAGTCAGAAGTATCGAATAGAGACAAACAAGCTCATGTTCTTACAGTATGTGTTTGCAATATTTACCTATATTGAGGATCATATGGTCTAATGAATATGTTGTAATGAAGCAGATTAATGGACCAAATATATGGTACGGGTAGTTTGATTTGCTTGATTGCATAGTACTGTTTAACGTGGGGACATGTAATGAGTTGACAAGGGTGGGGTGCAACTGGTGGCAACTGACTAATTGGCCATGAGCCAAACTGATTGCACTGGGGCACAAGGTCATCAACTTTGAGGTGATCATGCACTCTACATGTGGACAAGAGCCTCATTCTTAACCAATGGGGTAGGAGATTGCCTTTTAAGAAGAGTTGCAAAAATGTATAAAACCTAAGCATTTTCTTTGTACGGGGATTCAGTTCCATGGAACGGGGATACTCTTTCTTTGCTGTCAATTCCAAGGCACCTGGTCTTCATAAAATAATTTTTTTCTTACTCAAGTCGTGTCAGGTTATTGGGTATTGTATTTCATGCCTGATGCAGAACGGAATGTAGAGAAAAGAATGTGAGTCTAGGTTATTTACTTCCACACTCTACAAAGAAGCAAAACCTACAAACTCCATTGATGAAAGGGACTGGATAATTCCTCTGTCAGATTCACTGATGTGTTATTGCTTTACAAAAAGATTAAATACAAGACACTTTGTGTAATGACAAATGATGGTTGCCTTTTGTGTACATTGGTACTACGAAATGAAAAGACAGGTTTTTCTTTTTTTATATATATATTAGTTGAAGCTGTGAATACTACAAATTGCTACCCTAAACCCAAATTCTCCACCCAGTTGATGAATACAGTGGTGCCTGTGGTCTATGAACAATCCCAATGAAAAAGTTTGTGAAAAAAAAATGCATTGGTTCGCATACAAAATTTGGTTGACAACTTCCTTGACCAAATTCCTTTTTTCATACTAGCGTAGCACCGGTGGGGCGCATGTCCCAGCATGCCCCATGTACAATTGTAAACAGCCCTTGTATTGTTGTTGTTGTTAATGTTAATGTTCACGGTTGCATTTCCCTATTGCCATGCATGTGTTTGCCCATGTCTTGTGTGTACCCGGTCCGATCCTTACGTGTATTTAACGTGTGTAAATCTTACCGTGTGTGCGTCATGCAGTTCAACGTCGGACAACCTTGTGTTTCCCATCTATGTACGTGAACCGCAGATACCATTGTATTTATTTCTGTCAGACTCTCGTCGTGTTCGCAAAAGCTCTCGGTCATCCCACATGCAGGCACAGTTCAAAAGAGAAGCAGCATTCGGGATTACATCACACAATCCGCGAAAATCGCGCGTCATGGGCAGGCTGAGGCCGAGTCCGCGCCTGTGTCAGCCACAACCCTGCGCCAAAGTGCTGACTTTCTGCAGGTTGTGGTCGAAAAAAAGGTGCGTTTCAGGAGTGAAGGATGAAATCACCGCTTGGAGAGGTTCCCACATTACCACAGGACAGAAAACAAAAACACAGCGGGCATCACTCTCCCGAGCACCAGGCTGGGCGTCGGTGTCGCACGGCAGCCTGATTGGCCACTTGAATGTGAGATGAGGTGCAGCGGCGCCATAACACACCCACCTGGTAATCTCCAGGACCTTCTTCAATACGCCCACCACCTTGCATGCCTGGAAACATATTTATTACTGCTGCTGTTATTCCTTCTAATACAAAGGACAACCTGGGTAGACAAGGTAAAATTTAAAAATGATCATTTGATTTACTGAAGGGAAATAATTCGTCAACACACATATGACAAAGCAATTGCCTCCCTTAACTTAATACTTCATTGTGCCACCTTCAACAGCAACAACTGCAAACGTTTGCAGCTCAGTATTTGGCTTTACTGTCCATAAATTTTGGCCCATTCTTCCCTACAGAATTGTTTTAATACAGCCACATTGGAGGGGTTTTGATTATGAACTGCCCATTTCAGGTCCCACCAGAACATCTCAGTGAGGTTCCAATCAGGCCACTCCATACGCTTAATGTTGATTTTTTCAGCCATTCAGAGGTGGGATTGCTCTTGTGCTATGGATCATTGGCTTGTTACATAATCCAGTTGTGCTTGAACGTCAGATCATGGACTAATGACAGGACATTCTCCTTCGGTACTTTCTGGTTGGCAGCTGAATTCACGCGTTCCTGAACTATGATACGTGTCCCAGGTGCTGCGGCAGCAGTAAAGCATCCCCACACCATCACACTGCACAGAGCTCTGAACCTCACTGAATACTGCAAAGTAGTCGGATACTAGAAACTGCTGCATGCATGTGGTTCCCTTCAGCAGATTACATTCTGAACATTATCAGTAAGCCATTTTTAGCAGATGTAATGATGGGTATAGGCTACTGAAACCATTCAGCAGATAAAGTTATTTCAAATGACAAAGGAGAACAAGACCTCCTATGCCAAGCCACCACTTCAGATGTTCTGAGGGAAAGTAACACAGCTACATCCTAGTAACATCTCACCCTGCAAGTACATGAAACACCCATAGCCAGTGTCACACTGCATGATTGGCAGGGTGGGACAGGAATGCCTATGTTGCAATAGGGGAAGAAAGAATTAAGAAATACTTGAACACCAATCATAAATCTGGATTTTTCAGCATGATCCATACAGCATATGACAAAAGTCCTGCGAAAAGTGTTGTGGCAATACCAAAACTTACCAGGGATTGTCACAAGTCCCCTAGGGCAGTTACAGTATGTATACTCTTTCTCTCTTTACACACATAACAGACATCTACAGAAATGTTGTTATTTTAAGCACATGCATTTACACTAATGTCTTTGATTGTAGGCTGACTGGTAGGGATGGGCGATACATGCTACACTGATTTTCTTTTGGATCCATTCATCCATTTATCCATCCATCCACCCATTTTCTGAAACCACTTCTCCTATTCAGGGTTGCGGGGGGTCTGGAGCCCATCCCTGAGGTTAGGGGCACACCTGACTCAAGGGAGATGGAAGCTTAAAGGACCTCATTTTCTAAAAGATGGAATTTCAATTTTTTGGGTTCTTGTAATAACACCCCTAAAAGAATTAAACTGAAAATTGCACAACAATGTAAGATTTCTATCTCTCAGCATTATTTCAAAATCTCTAAGGAAAAGGTGTGTTTAATTGTTGTTTAATTGTTCAGGGTACGTAGTAATAGTAGTCATCCAGTAACAAAACCAGTTTCTGATAAATTAAATATTAGTAATTCAGGCCCATTGTTTGGTTGCAGAACAGGAAAATGCCACAAGTGTCACTGTATTTATACAGGTGTCTGGACCGAGTGTCTCCACTCACTTGCAAAGACACTCTGGGCAAAGGACAACTTGCAATAACGCAGAACAACTTACGCAGCAATGGCTTTGGGTAAGACAACCTGAGTCTAATTTTAATCAGTTCTTTTTATGATCAACAAGAACAAAAATGGCATATATGGCATTATCTACTAAGTAATGGCCAGGTGTGCCTTGAAGTGAATTTGAGTTTTCCTATAAATCTTATCAGCTGAAGTCTTGTCGATATGCCTGATTATTTTAATTGCTGGCAGAGAGAACAAATAAAAAGCACCATATATATATATATTTTGATTACTCTTGCCTTTATTTTCTCTTCTTTTTTCTAGTTTTGCTCCACTGTAGGGAAAACAACAAGGCTCACAACACTGATGAGATCTCTGTGGACAGACTCATAGTGAGGAGGGGGAAGCCCTTTCTCCTGACTCTCCAAATGAAAACAGCTGACATGTCAGCTCTCGACAAACTGGAGTTCACAGTACAAACAGGTAGGGAGTCTTTTGGCTGATTTGGGTGATATTGGTTACACCAAAAATTAACCTATAACAAAATGAAGCATTAAATATGTCTCTTGTACCTGTCCTGCACCCCTGACAGTAATGTTAGTCAGTCTCAGTTAGCAGCCTGTAAATAGAGGAAGTTTCATACACTATTTATTTACCTGCACATGAATAGTTTTACTACAGCTCAAAAGCTTTCACAGAGAAGGCTAATAAATGTATTTTCTAAACATTGACCTTCTGCTGAATATGGTTTTAAGGGTATGATTGCACGCCTTTGATGATCAGCAGAGATTAACAGGAGTTAGGAAATTGCATAATTCTTGCGGGCAACCTTCCCTGATTTTAGGAATGTGAGTCGAAATAAAGTTCTGTAAATAAACATAACTGGATAATTTTATGACAATTTATGTCTTCATTACCACTGTTCATCCACATTTGCCTTATGTCTTATAAAAATATTTAAGAAAGCTAAATTACGTTGGCAAAAACCTGATCAAATTTTGCATACGTTAAGCCAACAACCTGCTGCAAATGCATTATTTACTTGTAGTGTCAAGAGTTTGTTGCGGTGTTATTGGGTCAACTCAATTTTTATTCGAAATCTACTTTCTTTCTAGGTGGTTTACGGTGTGGTTTTATTAGTTTTTGTTTGGAAACTATATTAAGGGGTCCAAACACAAGCTGTCCCGGATTCCTATTTCTCTATTTAGCTTTTATGTATTTTAGTTTCAGTTAAAGCATTTTATTTAAGTTTTTTTTTTAGTGATAAACTTAAAGTTGTAGACCTCGTTTTATCTATCTTTAGAGAATCCTGCATGAATGAACAGTACACATTATGTTATGTCTCCAAAATGAGCAAAACTTGTTCCAGGTACTGTAAATGTTTAGTAAAGATAATCAAATAATCAAGCCACTACTTTAGCAAAATAGTATTTAATAATGGGAACAGAAATGTCTGATGTTTGTGTTTATTTTATGTCAATTATAGTTTGTTAGATGTCTTTTTTATTAACTTTTATATCTTATTTTATTTCTGTTCCTGAAAAATACTTCTGGTTTAAGTTTTCATTAAAGATAGTAAACCTAAGCCTGCTTTGTTGATAACACCTTTAAAGACCCTCTTGTAGTGCACCCCCCAAGGGACTACTGATAACTACAGCACATTATAGGCCTATAACAACTCAGTTTTGTTCTCACCTCAGAATATGCGTTGCTCTCCTCCTTTCATTAAGTAAAATATAAATTTATGGTAGTGTGCAGATATAACAGACCAGAAAGTCATCATGACTGCCATGGACAGTCTAAGGTACATTGTGCTTAGAATAGGAAAAAGTGAGTCTTGTAGTAAGCCTAACCCTGGTTTCTTGATAATTCCTTGTTGCCGACACGTTTAAAGTCTCCCTTGTAATGTACCCCCCTCCCCCACGAGCGACTTTTGATAACAGCAGCAAATTATAGACCTATAACAACTAAGTTTTGTTCTCACCTCTGATTATGTGTTGCTCTCCTCTTTTCATTATTATGAAAAATATGTTTATGGTAGAACACAGTTACAACAGCCCAGAAAGTTACTGTGACTGCGATGGACTGCCTAAACTACATTGTGTACTAATCAGTTTAGTGTTTCTATGAGAATGAGGGATAAGCGTGTGAGAAACAGCTCTGGCTGGTCAGAGTCAGCCAGTCAGCCAGAGTCTCCACTCCCCAGTCAGTCCTCCAGTCCTG
>JAODJW010000127.1:1502094-1534183 GCA_026777045.1 Hyperopisus bebe | reverse complement strand
ACACGACACAGTGTTAGGTAACCAACTGTGGCTGAGATGCCACTGATTCATCTCCTCTCAACATCTCAATTAATTTCAGTGCATTTGTGCAATGAACTGAAAACACCTGAGAGAGGTCATGGGATAATAACTAGGCTTATTAGGCAACAGGAAGGATACAAATATAACTGCTCAATACAACAAGAAAGAGCTGTGTGTAGTATTTGTGAATTCACTAGAGATGTACAAATATTTATTTTCAGATGTATAGTGACTACAGAATGCCAATAATTATGATTTATGTCAACCAAAATGTGGATTTAATTTTTCTTGTATTTTAGGCAAAATATTTTTGACAGAATTAGTTATAGAATTAAAGTTGTTTGGCCTGGCAAAGGTAATAATTTTTCTGTACCATCAATCAGGTCCTCGGGCTTCTGAGGCTTTAAGGACCAAGGCGGTGTTCAGGATCTCTCCAGCGGGGCTGGCGAAAAATTTGTGGAATGCCAGCATCCAGGAGAAGACTGTCTCCTCTGTGACGCTGTCTGTCAGCAGCCCAGCCGAAGCCTGTATTGGGGAGTATTCTCTGAGAATAAAGACTGCCTCTTCCTTCACTTGTGATAACAAGTTTATCCTGCTGTTTAATCCTTGGTGTTCAGGTGAGTCCCAGTGTGGGTGAGGGTAGAGGAGGGGGGAGTGAGACGTGGACTATTTAACACTCAATTTAGGAGTATCAAGTTAAACTTACCTGCCATTTAGCACACCAAATGTCGGGTACCCCCCTGTGGGCCTCTCATCTGCAGGGGTTGCTGTGTGGGTCAAGTGCAATGTAGATCGGGTGGTAGTCGAAGGCAGGGGCCTCGATGGACTGACTGCCGGCTACCAAAACTGGCTCTTGGCACATGAAAGGAATGTAACCTCTCTGGTGGGAAATTAGCCTGAGCTGGTGTGGGAGGTAGATAGATACCGACTAGATATACTCAGGTTCACCTGAATGCACAGCTCGGACTCTGGAACTAAACTCCTGGAGAGGGGCTGGACTCAATTTCACTCTGGATTTGCCCATGGGGCGAGGCACCAGGCAGGGGTGGGCCTACTTAAAGCTTCCTGGTTCTGTGCCAATATATTGGAGTTCACCCTGATGAACGAGAGGATTGCCTCCCTTTGACTTTGAGTCAGGGAACAGGCTCTAACTGTTGTCTGTGTATTCTTGGAGGTCTTGGAGAGGGTGCTGGAAGACACCCCTTCTAGGGACTCCATTGTTCTGCTGGGGGACTTTAGGACTCACATGGGTAATGACAGTGAAACCTCGAAGGGAGTGATTGGGTGGTATGGCCTGCCTAATCGGAATCCGAGCATTCTGTGCTAACCAAAGTTTGTCCATAATAAGCTCCATGTTGGAACATAAGGGTACATATACTGTAAGTGCACCTGGCACTAGAGCACCCTAGGCCGTAGTTCGATGATCGATTTTGTAATTGCATTGGTTCTACATCTGCATGTTTTGGATGCTCAAGTGAAGAGAGGAGCTGAGCTGTCAGCTGATCACCACCTGATGGTGAGCTGGATTTGATGGTGCTGGATGATGCCGGATAGACACAAATGTACACTCACCTAAAGGATTATTAGGAACACCTGTTCAATTTCTCATTAATGCAATTACCTTTGCTGTACCTTTCCCTCATGGTAAAGAGGGAGCTGAGCTGGAAGATAAAGCTTGAGATTTACCAGTCGATCTGTGTTCCTACCCTCACCTATTACCTATGAGCTCTAGGTAGTGACTGAAAGAATTAAATCATGAATACAAGTGGCAGAAATTAGTTTCCTTCACACAGTGTCTGGGCTCAGTCGGAGAAATAGGATCAGGAGCTCAGAAGTTTGGGAGGGGCTCAAAGTAGAGCTGCTGCTCCTCTATATTGAAAGGAGCCAATGGAGGTGGTTCGGGCATCTATCTAGGATGCCTCATGGATGGCTCCTTGGGGAGGTGTTTCGGGTATGTCCAACCAAGAGGAGGCCCTGGGGCAGATCTAGGACATGCTAGAGAGATTACATCTCTTGACTGGCCTGGGAACGAATTGGTATTCCCCTGGTAGAGCTGGGGGAGGTGGCTGGTGAGAGGGAGTTCTGGGCATCCCTGCTTAGACCGCTGGCCCTGCAAACTGACCCCAGATAAGCAGCAAAAAATGGGTGGATGGATGGGAATGTTGAGAATGAGTACTGTACTCTCAGCACTGGTACAGATACAGTACAAACTAACGGTACCTGTTCTGGCTATTCTTTTCACCCTTGGCAGATGATTCAGTATATATGCCCCAGGAGAGTGACAGACAGGAATATGTGCTGAATGAACACGGCCTCCTGTACATGGGATCCAGCGATTACGTCTTCCCCAAGACATGGACCTTTGGACAGGTGCAAAGAGAATGCCGTCAAACTCACATACTTAGCAATGAGAAAAATTAAGCTGTGGAGCTCATGCTGAGAGGGGCTTCTGCATGCTGTCAATCATTGACCATTTTAAGCCAATGGGAACCAGTCAGTGAGAAGTAAGGTGGGTCTGTCAGTGACTGATAGGGCATGAGAATCCTATGCTGCCAGAGGTTCAAAAGTCTCATTCCCCCCACAGGAAACACTAATATTTAGCTATTTGTATGCATGAGTATATTGGACCTAAATAATCTCTGAAATCTGACCAAAATGTACCATTTGCTCTGCAGTTTGAACAGGACATTGTGGACATTTGCCTGAAACTCATGGACAGGAACCCCAAATGCTTGAGAAACAAGGAGGACTTCTCTGCACGATGCAACCCCATCTACGTCAGCAGAGTGCTCTGTGCAATGGTCAGTCTTGACTTGTGTTATTCATGTATTTTGGACACAGTGACGTAGGATTTCAATAACATTGATAGGTTCAATGCTTGTCTTCAATAAAAAGAAGATGGAGTAGATATGAAACCTGTATAAGATATATATATATATATATATATGTTAAAAGTACAAAAATAACTGTCTTAAAAATAGAAACAGTTCGCTTGCTACACTATTAGGGCAAATTCACAACAAAATCACACTGCTGTAGAAAGCTACAAAATTAATATAATACAGCAATAGCTTGCTTTTGCATGCCTTTCAGATTAATGCCCAAGATGATGGAGGCGTTTTAGTGGGCAATTGGAATGATGACTTCTCTGGGGGCACACCACCAACATCCTGGAACAACAGTGTGGATATCCTAAGGAAGTGGGCCAGGAACTACAACTCTGTGAAGTATGGTCAGTGCTGGGTGTTTGCAGCGGTCCTGTGCACAGGTATGTTGAGAAGGTGGCAACTGTCTTTTGGCAACTGAAGTATATACAGTGATCCCACGCTATATCGCAGATTATTCCCCGACGTGTCACAGTTCTCTGCGTATCGCGTACCTTGCTTGTGGTCTGATTGTTTTCGTTTTAAGCCCTATGATGGCTCCCAAGCATCCTGCATCTTCAAAGCCTTCTGGTAGTAGTAACTTAAGCGCCAATGAAAGACTTTGACAGTTCAGGAGAAGGTAAAACTCCTGAATATGCTTCACGAAGGAAAGCATTATGTGGACGTCGCTCGCCATTGTGGCTTGAGTGAATCAATGGTACGATACATCAAGAAGGATGAAAAAAATCGCGGATTGGTCTGGAATGCATCTTCCGCGATAGGCAGGGGATCACTGTATTCTGTATTTATAACTGGGAAATTGTACCCTCAACTCAAGAATAAAATTCTGCATATATTTGATTCCTCAAGATGCGTTAGCAACTGGTAACAGGATTTACACAATGCCCAATATGTATGTGTAATACTGTACATCATTTAATTCAACTTTAATTTACAATTTCCAAATGCAGTTCTGAGGTGCCTGGGAATCCCCACTCGAGTGGTCACCAATTTCCAGTCAGCCCACGACACGGACGGTAATCTTGTCATTGACCAATACCGCGGAGAGAGTGGACACGTTCTTGAAAACGACAGTGTGTGGTGATTGTCCCACTGCAAAACTCAACACATCCTACCAATTCATGAAGTACCAAAAAGTTTGTCCCCTAACTTGACCCCTGAGTCTCTCCTAATTCTGTACTGATGTAGGAACTTCCATGTGTGGGTGGAGGCCTGGATGAGGCGTCCTGACCTTTCTGGAGATTTCTATGATGGTTGGCAGGTGGTGGATCCCACACCCCAAGAAACAAGCGATGGTACAAAATCATCCACATTCCATTTCACACCTATGTCTAAAAATCTAATAATAGCTAACAAAAAATTGTAACCAAGATTAAAAATTCAATTGTCTATTCAACTCTATGTGGCGAATGACATGTATTGTTTAATGTAGGGGTAAGAAACACTTATTACTAGATGCCCAAAAACCAATATATAATTTTAGACCACAGTGGAAATCAGATAAAAGATTTAACCAATATCAAGAGGACACAAGGTGAATGTGGCTTTGAGCCATTACAAAAATTTGAACAAAATGGTAATCTGACTAGAACCCCTGCTTCTTCACGAGAACCTCTGAAAGTTTGCTTTCCCTTCCTGTAGGACTGTACTGCTGTGGACCAGCCCCAGTCAAAGCTGTACTGGAAGGTCATGTAGACGTCAAATACGATGTTCCTTTTGTCTTTGCTGAAGTCAACGCTGATATTGTCACCTGGAAGATTTTATCCAACGGCTCTAAAATAATGCTTAATTCAGACACATGTCAAGTGGGGCAGAACATAAGCACTAAAATGGTTGGGATGAACAAGAGATCAGACATCACAGCCAGCTACAAATACCCAGAGGGTAGGTCTAACTGCTGAGATGAAAGTTTCACCTCAATCATTGTCTACAATCTCAAAGCATTGTCATGTGAATAATTATAGGTTTGGTTTGATACTGATCATCAAAGCATGTCATTGTTATGTTATGTGCAGGTACAGAGAAGGAGAGGCAGGTGTACAAAGAAGCTATAAAGAGAGGGATCAAACCTTTGAGTAATACCCCAAATTCACCTCCTGGGTCTCGTAACCTACAGCTGAATTTAGTAGAGGTTAGCAAGTCAATCAACGGCAAGGACATCAACCTTAGTCTGGTTCTGAACAATAGCAACCAGGCATCCCAGAAGCTCCAAGTCCACCTGCTTGCTCAGGTCATGCTCTACAATGGTGTGCCTGGGGCAATTATCTGGACCGAAGAGCCAGAGACACTGCTGCTTTCCAGCAAAGGTACGGGATTTGGCTGCTTCTGTAAAAACAACACAAGCCTTGTGTAAAGGGAAGAACCTTCTTTAACCCTGAATAAATTATGTCAGGATTTAAGAACTCAGCTAAGACCAGTACTAATGCCTGAAAACCAAACCCCTGTCCTGTAACATGTCCACAGAGATGAGCATTCCCATTCAGATCGCCTACCCACGCTATGCTACTCTCCTGGGGAGGAACACCATCAAAGTGAGCGCTATCATCACAGATCTGGATAACAATGGGGTCAGCTACCACACAGAGAAAGACATTGTACCAGAAAACCCCAAACTCACCATAACCGTGAGTGTTGTCTTCACTCGTTCGACTTCTGGGAAACACAGGCCAAACACTTTCAGAACTTGACAAGATTTAGCCTAGAAGGCATGTTTGCACTAAGGCAGTCATAATAACAATGGGATTTTTCCCTACTTCATGAGGCAAATCTTAACAAATAGCAGTGGTTTTGATTCAACAAATGTGACTTTAACTGTACTTCTAGCTGCTATTGAGACACATAACCAAACAGCAGCAGCTTTAATTTTAAAGCAGTTTGGTTTTTCTTCTTCCAGACAAAGGGGATGCCCTACCAGGACTCCGAAATGACAGCAGAGGTGGTGTTTGAGAACCCCGTCTCCATGGTACTGACAGACTGTAAGGTCACCGTCAGCGGCTCTGGATTACTGGTGGACGCCCAGGAGACCAAGTCAGTGAGACTCATCTCCCAAGTGCAAAAAACAAAAATTTATACCTTACTTTGCCGTCATAATCATTATCATAGAGGCAGGGCAGAGGGAGCGTATGATATCCAACCTGTGAAGAAGCAAGCTTGTAGCTAAGTAAAATAGATATAGTCATAGAATTAATCACCTACAATGTTTCCGAAACTCCTCAGCTGATTATGAAAATCCTGGGTAGAAAAGTTTTAGTGAGCGTTTGTATATTCTGACAAACAGCTCCTTGCCGTTAACCTAGTCAGCTTCACACTTTGGGTATACTCTGCATGCCTGTTTGTTGCTTTGTGTCTGCTGCTATGGTTGCATAGTACTATGCAGTCTTAGGCAGTCCAAAGAAACGTTTAACATTTAGACATTAGGGTTTCTTTTAACATCAGAACATATGCAAGTTAACGGTAACACAATTAAAACTAACAATTTCTCGTGTTCTCAAATAAATCACTGATATCTTGTTAAATGGTTAGAACACCACTGCTTTGGTTCCAAAGCCTCTTCTATGGAGCACCACAGCCATTCCATGGACTTGCTAATTGAATTGGTGGTGAAATTTAAATCTAATTGGTTAAATTACTCAAATTAATTAGGTATTGATTAATAAAAAAAAATGGTGCCCTAGAAGTCATGTCAAAAATACATGGGTGTACAGGATGGTTGCTACAAATATTGGGATGACTAACAGGGGTTTTAAAATAGTTCACACACTTTGACAGACATCAGTTTTACACCAACATGAAGATCATTGAAATGTTTTCTTTGATTGCCTAAGACCTTTGCACAGTATCACATATTACTGTATTAATGTCCTGTTCAGGTCCAGTTTTGATGGATGTGTTCTTTCCCTAGCCTGCCTTCCATCAAACCCAATACTCGGATTCGTGTGCTGGTGCCCTTCGCGCCATACAGAGCTGGTGCCAGGCAGTTGGTGGCCAACTTCAACTGCAACTTGTTCACGGACATCAACGCAAGCATCACTGTCGATGTGAAACCCGCCAACCTAGCACCTCGAGTTTAGCTCATAGCGGACTCAAACATAAAGAACTGGTTGGATTCTACAAAGCAGGTTGCCTACAAACTTGTGATGTGCATATCAGAGAAAAATGTATTCTTTCTCTACAAAGAAACAAATAAATCCCACAAACTCCACTGATGAACAGGACTGGGTCATTGTTTTTTCAAATTCACAGATGTGTTTTCAGTTTACAAAAAGATTAAATACAAGATGTTTTGTGCAATGACAAAAGATGGTTGCTTTTTGTGTATACTGGTACTACAAAATGAAAAGGCAGGTTTATATATATACATATATATATACATATACATATATATACATATATATACATATTTATTTATTTATTTATTATATTATATTATCTGAAGCTGTGAACACTGCTACCATAAACCCGAATTCTCCCCAGAATTTATGAATATTTATTTCTGTCAGACTCTCGTCATATTCGCAAAAGCTCTCAGTCATCCCACATGCAGGCACAGTTCAAAAGAGGAGCAGCATTCAGGATTACATCACACAATCCGCGAAAATCGCGCGTCATGGGCAGGCTGAGGCCGAGTCCGCGCCTGTGTCAGCCGCAATCCTGCGCCAAAGTGCCAACTTTCTGCAGGTTATGGTCGACTGCTCCACTCAAAAACTCCACCCAGCTCTGGTCGGCTTCCAGGCAGACATGACTTGCTCTGAGAAATGGGGATGGGGCAAAGGGAAAAAAAGGGGCGTTTCAGGAGTGAAGGATGAAATCACCGCTTGGAAAGGTTCCCACATTACCGCAGGAGAAAAAACAAAAACACAGCGGGCATCACTCTCCCGAGCACCGGGCTGGGCGTCGGTGTCGCACGGCAGCCTGATTGGCCACTTGAATGTGAGATGAGGTGCAGCGGCGCCGTAACACACCCACCTGGTGATCTCCAGCACCTTCTTCAATACGCCCGCCACCTTGCATGCCTGGAAACATATTTATTATTGCTGCTGTTATTCCTTCTAAGAAAAACAAACTTTACACAAATCCTTAGTGTCTGAATCAATTACTAAATACTGACATTTTCTTTCCCAAACCAGACCATGAAAATTCAACTAATTTGCCTAAAGTGAAATAATAAATGGTACCATTTCCAAGGTAAGGGGTGGAACCTACACATGAGACAGTATTTATCAGCGTCTAGAGACGGGAAATTTTGCAGTGCAGGTGGCACTGTCACACCCCAAGGGGGTCCTTCATTTTGGCTATCTGGCACAGATGCGCTTCCTGCCTGGTTGCCAGCACTGACAGACTGTCTGCTGTGCCTGTCTGTGCTGCCCCCTGCACAGTGCAGCACATGTGGAACAGACAAACAAGAGGCCCAAATACTCCACAGCACTTGCCAATGACAGGTGCATACCCTGCTTTCCAGGCAGCTATGGGAGCCTGACACGCATCTGGATTACTAAAGACTCCGGATGAAAGGAAAGTTTCAACTTTTGAAAACATTTCTTTCCAGACTTACATTTTGCTGTACTCCAGAGTAGTCCATTGGTGGGTAAAGACTGAGGGCAAGATCATCAACGCTAACAGGGAAACAGAATTAAAACGTCATTTTAGGGAATGTTTGTGTTTCTTGACAGTGGTGTCTAACCTCTCACTCCTAAAAATATTGAACAGCTTTTGAGCACCATTATAATATTAAATGAGGTTTGTTTATACAAATGATAACAGGCTTGGGTTTACAAGTGTGGAAGTCAATCAGAATGCGACTGCAACATGATAGTGGGGACTGTACCCCTTCATTAATTTCAGATGTACCTTCAGTGATTTTGTTCTGGACCTGGCACTAAATTACAAACCATTATATCCACACAATGTTCTACATATCTACTTATAAAAATAGCTCTAAATTAATTTATGTCACTTTAGTGGCTGCATTGCACCTACACTAGATTTCCATTCAACACTTGCCATTTTTCCTATTAAATCATTAGAGTTGAGACTGTAATGATGAGGGCATTCCTTTGAAGTGCGCTGTCCCGCTGATTCAAACACATGATTTCCTTTTATTGAGTCATTCAGCTGTATCTATGCAAAATATGCCACACCTACAAATTACAGGTATGTAATCAGGTTTTCGTATGGAAACACAGATGAGTTATGGAGAATAGGCATAACAGCAGGGTGTGCTCATTCCCACAGCTCATCAGGGCCACACCTGGATTGTGCAACTACATGCAGGTGATTAAATGACAAAGAAAGTTAATCTAAGTTAATTAAACCTGCATAGGCCCTTTTTTTAATGGCGTGGCTAATGGTTAAGGTGATAGGGAAATATATATTTGCATATTTAAACCTGGTGTATTTAGCTATGCATCTTCAAGCAGATTTTTCTGGGGAAAACCATACATATTTATACTGCACTAAATAGCTACCACTAGGAGGTCCCTATAGACATTTTACACACGTACAATACACAGCTGAGACAGGACTACCAATCGGCCTGACCTTGGGCTTATGTCTTTGGTGATGTCAGCAAGGTCATCCAGCTGCGCGATGCTCTCTGAACTGTTCACGTTGCCATTAGCTTTCACGGCAGCAGTCAACTTCCGCAGGCACGCCGCGGACGCCTTCATAAGGCCCCGACACGGGGCCATGAGCTGCCGGTCCGATTCTGACCAGTAGGTGTCTCGGTTCCCCCGGGAGTCCAGATCCTCATCATCCAAGACGTCACTAAAGGGGTCTAGGGCCTCCGTTTGTGCCTGGTAAACATGCCCAAGAAAGTCAGTCAGGATTACATGATCTTAAAAGTGAACACCAGCAACTGCTGTGATTACAGAAAATCACTAGCATTCTTCTTGACTAGCATTGGTGAATATTGTATAATGGGAATGAAGATGTGCAGAGATGGTGAGCTTCCTGTCTGTCCAGCTAACGCTGGGAATGGACTATTCTAACACTCCCGATGTGTCATTTAACCCTCTGGGGTCTAGGGGATGGGAACACACTTTCAATGACTGGGGCATGGTCACAAATTTCATTCAATATCATAAACTTAATTCATGGTAAATAAACCTAATTTTTAAAACAAATACTTCCGACAATGGACGTTTTGAAAAGATTATGGATTTAGTCAGCGTTTTTTTCATGTTTCTATAATAAGATTTCAGCAAACTGAAATACACAAGAAAGATACGCAGCGTCGCTGACGATGCCATCAACCCCAGAGGGTTAATCCAAGCCAGCGGGGCAAGGCCTTATCAGCTAAATCAGCAAACATATTCATATTAACTTAAGGCTATCTGAAGGTTAATCAAACAAGAAAGTACCAATCACTCATTTAAGCTACTAAGACTGATGCTAGGCTTTATAGGTCATGCTTCCATCACCCATGGTGGGAGCCCACACTGACACCTCTCAAAATAAAATCTATAGACGTCAAAATTTGCCATGAAAAAAGGAGGAAATTGATGGACCTGCTCCATTTCCTCTATGGCATCCTTCACCACAGCAACGTGAGAGGTCAACAAGCTGAGCACTGCGGCTTGGTTATCTGCATGGGGAGACATGCAACATGGTCATGTGACATTTCAGGTCCCTCCAACTGTACATTTACGCAAGTACCTATTATTTAGTAGATAGAAGTTAAAAGTGAACGGCCAGAGTTTTCCCTTTGTGACCAATAACAAATTTATACGAGCCAATCTTAGAATGGTTGCATCTCTTTATCATCATGTATTTGCATTATATTGTATCAGGTGTTAGGTTGTGTGATTAACTATTCCAACAGCATCAAAACACTGCCCTCTAGAGGCGGTTTTGTCTACCTACCTCCCGAGCTTTCTGCAAGTCAACAAATGTCATTAATCACAAACGCTGAAAAACGCAGTCACATGGAAAAGTGTCAAAATGCACTGACCTTTAGGAAGGTGAGCAAACTGGTCGCATGATGACCACACGCTGCCTGTGGAGGTGAGCTGTTCTTGTGATAGGCTGCGGGATGAAGCACGGCACAGGAGACTCAGACACATACAGGACACATCAGCTCAATGGCGGCTTACATGTGGGCACCGTTACCTCTGCAGGGGTGTGCTGAGGATGACATCTATGAGCTGTACGACCCCCTCCAGAATCTCCGCTGTGGCGTCACGGATTATTCTGCGCAGTGTCATGCCTGCAGAGAAGAAACCTCACTATGTCGCCGATCTTATGAACCAAGAAAAGCATAACGTTCATCCAAAGAAAAATACTGCTGCAGAGTCTCATATTTTAAATTATAACTGAAATGTAATTAGTGCCATAACACACAAGAGTTTTATTAATAGAGTAATATGGTAAAGGTTCCTCTTTGTTAGTTCAGTATAAAAATACTCATTTACTTTACAATATTTCTGCTAATAGAGGTAAGTATGTGCCCCTGGGCTAGGCCTGCAGGATTCTGAAAAATAATGTGAACCTCAATTCTTTTGCTTAGAATCGAGATCACAATTCTCTGTAACAATTTTTCTTCTTAAATTCAAACATGTATTCCACTCATTAAACTGCAAAAGGAAACACAACAAAACATGTTTGTGCCAAACGTATGATTGATCCAGGACCAGCATGTCAACTTCTGACAACAGAAAGGAAACGCTCATCTGGTAAACATGCCCAAGAAAGCCAGTCAGGATTACATGATCTTAAAAGTGAACACCAGCAACTGCTGTGATTACAGAAAATCACTAGCATTCTTCTTGACTAGCATTGGTGAATATTGTATAAAGGGAATGAAGATGTGCAGAGATGGTGAGCTTCCTGTCTGTCCAGCTAACACTGGGAATGGACTATTCTAACACTCCCGATGTGTCATTTAACCCTCTGGGGTCTAGGGGATGGGAACACACTTTCACTGACTGGGGCATGGCCACACATTTCATTCAATATCATAAACTTAATTCATGGTAAATAAATCTCATTTTTAAAACTTTAATACTTCCGACAATGGACGTTTTGAAAAGATTACGGATTTAGTCAGCATTTTTTTTCATGTTTCTACAGTATAATAAGAGTTCAGCAAACTGAAATACATGATTGTGCCAAACGTATCATTGATCCAGGACCAGCATGTCAGCTTCTGACAACAGAATGGAAACGTTCATCTGGCCATTCAGTGAGGGTAATCAGAACAGCTATATCAAAAGTTCCGGTACCAAAAGTGCCAGTGGGCTACTTTTTGGTACCTGGGGTGGGACTTGAAATGCTTTCTTTGTCGATTGATTATGCAAATAGTCTGCCTCTGAAATGCAATACAACTCAGAAAACAACAATAAATTAGGTAAATAAATAATAATGATAATGGATGTGTGAACAAATGAAGCAACCGAAGATTACCAGTACCAGTTTTTAAGCCAATGGAAAACAATACCCTGAAGTACCCTACTTCTGGTACATTCTTGAAGCTCCACCTGGAGGCACCCAAACAGACCTTGGCTTTTAGGAAACCACATGTAGACTGTAGACAGGGCCAAAATGCTCTTCTGGAAAGATTCTGCCATCTTCTCTGCATCCTAAAAAAAACAAAAAAGCTTAAGCGGCACCATGTGCTCCTCTTCTGATGTGGCTGAACACCATGATCTTCACACTCGGGGTGTTATATTCATGTGCGTTTATTCACACACGCCCCACTGCCATTATAAGCTGAACTAGATTATCATCACTATCCATATGAAGCTGCTACACAATCAGACAGGTATGTTGAAGTAGAGATTACATGTCAGATTAGAACTATTTTGCAGACAGGAAAAGAAACAAAAGCAAAATGCTTTCAGCGCAAATTATTTTAAAACTGACCAACATCCATTTTCTCCTAAAACTGGAATGCCTGTTAACCCCACCATAGCTCCCATCAAGACCACACCCAAGGCATGATGTATTTTTCCTCCATTTAATCAGACTTTTCACACAATAAGCATAAATGAATTACAGTTCACCTGCTCTGATGGCAGCGGCGGCTTGGAAAATGCAAGGCTAAGTTTCGTGGCTTCCTGTGAAGTGGATTTGGCAGCTTGTGCTGGGAAGAGAGAGGGGGGACATGACGGCATTCCTTATAGGCAAGCAACACATAGCTAATAAGGGACACCCAAAGCAATACCATCAGGTGTTTCAATTTCCATCTGCATCAATGCCCAGAAAAGCTCAAAAAGTCTGTCCACAATTGTATTTCAAGTTCTTTGATATTTCTGCATGTGCATCTTAACACACTTCGTAAACTGACCTCTGGCATCTTTAAATGTGTTGATAAATTATAATTGTCATTGTTGAGAGCAGAAACATGCTTAAACATGCACAATACTATCAGTATTAAAAATATTTAAAAACTACAGTGCATGGTACTGACAGAATTGACCAAAGACACAGTTCATCCAATCAAACACATGACAAAATAGCTGTTGCCACAGATGACAAATACATTTTAGGTTAGATTATGGTGGAAAAATATGTCCAGCACAAATTAAAACAGGTCATTTGATATTATGAAGTAAAAATTAATAATACTCAACCTAGCGTTTCCCAGAAGTTAGGCAGGTTAAAATCCCCATGCGATTCATTTGATTCTCCGTCTGTGGGGGGAATCATTCACTGGATCAATGAAGTAAAGCTCCAGTATCGTTTGTCTTTATACTAGGTGGTTCAGTGTTTAGGATTCATGGTACATAAATTCAGAGTGCAATATGTACGACGTAAAAAAACCAACAGAACCATTCAAACCTCTAAAACTCTCAATGTCAACTACTGATACCATTCAAAGCTCTACGGAATGAACTGAACATCATCCTCTTTGCCGTCATTTTCACAACACTTAATTAAATATCGGCACAGAGGAAACTCAATTAGAGCAGTAATTGTAATAAATAAAATACTGTGGCAGGGACGTGTTTACACAAACTGGCGTTACACATTTTTGACTGCAGGATGACGATACTTCACTATCAGTAAGGGACAAGATGGGATCCCGCCCCCTTAGACACCTTATCTTCAATAACTGCAAAATTAACAAGTATTTCAAGTGACTATTTTTAGTCAGTTACAGTTCCATAAGTATAATCCATAGGTAAAATTCGGTAGTTTTACATTCATTCTTTTTTTGTTAAATGTGCATTTGTGAAGTTTCGCTTATACTCCCATTCCTGAGGTAACCACTACACTACAGAAATACACTAAAAAGGACTCAAACGAACTCACATTACAAAAACCTTATTAAAAAAAACCTTATTAGTCCGAATTAGTAATATGTGGTAAGGTGCAGTGATGCGAAGGGGGGCAGCTAACAAGCTAACGCTAACCGAACTGCATGTGACGGTGGCGCTTACAAATGTAACCAGTCAGAATACAAAACAATCATAACATAACAATAATTATGTTACTTTGTTAATTTCGTTTAATGACGACGCCACAGGAATGTAGGAAACGATTTTTAAATCGGACTGAGATGCGGTCATAGGTATACAGTATAAACTTATCCGGCCCTCCGAACTACTCCGGGAATAAGGCTATAGACATGTCAACATCACCGCACAAATTAATGTTTCAGCGCAACTTGTACCTTTCACTCGCTCTCGGACGCACTGGACAAGGTTGACGAGATTCCTCAGGGGAATCCGACAGTCAGAACTGGAGTTATCGGCGCTCATGCTGCCGTTTTTCAGGAAACCATGGGGCCTCGCGGTCGGAACTAAAAACACGGGCCTCTGATGTGGAGCCGGACTCTGCAACGGAGGATCTACGTCACTGGACAGCTTGGAAGGTTCAATTAGCGGCTCTGTCATTTGTAACGCAGTTCGGTTGTATGTGTAAGATGTGGTCTTCTGCAAAATTAATCTGATATTTATAATTGTAGTTACAGGCGTTTATATGGTAAGCTATGAATGTATAACAGTTTATGTTATGAACACATTTATGTAAGGTACATGTTCATTTAGTTGTCACCAGGTGGCACTATAGGATTGGGTCTGTGAGCCACAAACCCTTGTTCTGGTGTAAGTTCCATTTGTAAACAAAATGCCTAAAATCAACTCCTGTATTTACCTCAGCAAGCGAATCTTGTTTGGGAACATTATTTTTGTAAGATATATTGATAGACTACAATAATCTCTTAAGTGGGAATTAAGTCACATACAGCGGCAACGTCAACCTTTGAATAGTGCAATTGCAGCACTGTAGTGGAATGATTCTGGGGCTAAAGGTGTTCCAGGATGGAGTGTAATGGAGACGGTGTGCAGGGTTCTTAGTGATTCAGTGAGTTCTGTTTGATTCTGGAAGCAATACGGAATGCTTCATGAATTTGATTGTGTCATTTAGTGATGGTACAGTGCAAAAAAGTCCTTCAATTAAGCAGTAAATAGGGAGATCTGCTAAAATGCGGGTGTCCCTTCACCATCAGAACCTTACGCTCCTGTTCCCACCCAATTACACATGCTTGAGTGTCCATCTCTGTTCAATAAATAATTGCTTTACCTTCTCTGTCAACTTGGACCACTAGTTTGCTTTCTCTCGACACTTTTAGCAAATAGTAGGATGTACATGTTTCCCTGGGGAAGTGGTTTCCTAGTGGTGGGCTTCTGGTTCAAGGCTTGGCTACATCTGACTTATTTCATGTCAATATGTGCTCAGACTTCTTCATCTCATCCCGAGAGCTGCTGCTTTGTTCAGTCGGTTTTCACACTCTCCCCTGAAGTGGCTGCAGTGCCTCTAAATGGCTAAAATGGTTCAGTATCAACTTTAACTAGCGTTACTTTTTTAACTCAACTCAATCCCAAAAAATACACATGATATGACTGTATTATTATACTATGGGTGTAAATAACTATAGTTTGTAAATAACTACAACATCATTTGGTTAAGTTACAATGTTTAAAAAATATTATTACTTTGTATAAAACTATTATTCTTGTCCCAACTGTCCTATTTCAGTTCAATATATTTTTATATAGTGCCTTTCGCAACACTTCCCCAAGGCACTCAACAAGTGTAGCAAAGGGTTATTATTTTCATTGTGCTAAACTATGCATAATACAGGAAAAAAGGGAAAGGCCATAAGACAGTAAGAATAAAAAATCTTCTGAGGGGTCCAAAGTCATCTGGCTGCCCAACCCCCTGACCCCAAGCATGCTGATGTTATACAATACAAAGAGTAACTATAGTTTTATATATGAAGGGTGCAAACTGTGGTCAAGTCCATCTGTGAACCACTTCCTTCTGATCATCTGCCACATGCACAATGTCATATTTGTGAATGTTCCAAGCAGTAACTGTCTTGCCAAAATATCTCAAAGTGCAGAGTAAAAAAATGTTAACACACTACTAACAAACACATAGAACCGCAATGCAGGGTCTGTCTGATCCTCACCTGTAGGCTAGAGAGATGCACATATCTGGTGTGCAAGTATGCATTCGCCATGTACGCGTGGCAATTTTTACAAATACATACTTATTTTATGTGCATTTGTGCTATTATGACAAGAAACCGTGCATTTTAACCTTTATATGGCCAATGTGTACTTTTTTTGCACCTCCACAACAAGAAATTGCAATGTGTATCGCTTATGCCTGCTTTACTTGCGCACCAGCTATATGCATCCCTGAACAGGTCAGGCGATGTATAATACAATGCTTACTAATCTTCTGTACATTTGCATTATATCTACTAAGACAATTGAGAAGGCAGGGTCAGCCAATCGCTGACTGGCTACCATTAAAAAATCTTTACCTCCAGGTTAATTTTCAGTATTTTTGTACTTTTTTTTTTTCACGCTGAGTGTTGTCAGGCCATTTTGTAGTTTGTTGTAGTATGCAGAGGCTCTGGGACTCCAGCCACCAACACTAGATTCACAGTATTATTCAAACAGGATGCATGGGACATTTGTGAATGTTCCAAGCAGTAACTGTCTTGCCAAAATATCTCAAAGTGCAGAGTAAAAAAATGTTAAGCGAATGACCATGCCAAATGTCTAAAGATGGGCACAATTCTCTTACTTGGGAATTACAAACACTGTCCACAGGCAAACGAAAAGCTGGAATACATTTCTCACAAAGAGTAAGAATGATTGTCCCATCTTCCCAAAAACAATCTCTTTTATTTTCAGTATTCGTTATACAAGGATTATAAATGACTTTTATTTAGCTGACATAGCAATTATTCTGTGTGGCAGAAGCCAAAGCCTGCATCCCATAGCATAAATGCCCGGAGCTGCATACCTTCATTGAAGTAGTGAGAGAATTCTGTAAGAGAATATAAATTAATCCCTTTGTAGGCTGAAGCTATAGGACAATCTGGTCCTCGGAGACCCACAGACAGTCCATGACCATTTGACTCTGGGAGCTGGAAGGAAGCTTGGAGGGAGAAAAAACATGGACGGACTATGGGTCTCCAAGGCCTGGATTGGGAAACATTGCTGGACAGCCTTTATATCATGCAGCTGGAGTGTCATCTGAAAAGCCTTGGGAGATTTTCAACAGAATCGGTGAAGACAGGGAACTTTTTCTAATGGCTTATGAAAGTCCAGAAGTAAATCTTGAGGTTGTGGCAAGACAGGAAAATAGCAGTTTCAGTCCAAATATCACTGAGCTGAAGCAGGATGGGGTCAAAAAGTCCCCAGTGGTATGGTGAGATCTTAATCAGTGATGACAGGATCAAATTGGTTGAAGTTATTTTGTCATAAAGGTGGCATGAATTCAGGTGGTGCATCTCTTTTAGAAATATATGCTGTTTATCTGGGTTCCATTTTATTTAATGTTTTGTTGAAGATCTGCTATCATTCATGTCATAAATATGCAGAGAAGCAGAAAATCAGATGCAAGGAAGAAAACCCTTTTCACAGTTACAAAACAAGTTTAAAATGCAGTTTAAGGACTAAAGCCGGAGCAGCCTTTGAGCACCTGTCCTTCATAATGTCTGCACAGTCATGAGTATACAATAATCAGGCGTAACATTAAAACCACCTGCCTAATATTGTGTAGGACCCCCTCATGCAGCTAAAACAGCTCTGACTCATCGAGGCATGGACTCCACAAGACCTCTGAAGGTGTCCTGTGTCATCTGACACCTAGACATTAGCAGCAGATCCTTTAAGTCCTGTAAGTTGTGAGGTGGGGCCTCCATGGATCAGACTTGTTTGTCCAGCACATCCTACAGATGCTTGATCACATTGAGATCTGAGGAATTTGGAGGCCAACTCAACACCCTGAACTCTTTTTCGTGTCCCTTCAAACCATTCCTGAACAATTTTTACAGTGTGGCAGAGCTATTATCCTACTGAAAGAAGCTGCTGCCATCAGAGAATACCATTGCCATGATGGTTACTTGGTCTGCAACAGTGTCTAGTTAGGTGGTACATGTCAAGGTAACATCCATATGAAGGCCAGGATCCACAGTGTCCCAGTATAACATTGCCCAGAGCATCACACTGTCTCTGTTGGCTGCTGGCTTGCCTTCTTCCTGCAGTGAATCCTGGTGCCACCTCACCCCCAGACGAACAATACAAATGCACAGGGGTCAGCATGGGCACCCTGACCAATCTGCAGCTATGCAGCCCCATATGCAGAAAGCTGTGATGGTATCAGGCTCTGCATATGTGTATGTATGTGTGTGTATGCATGTATGTATAATTTATAGACACACACTCATAAATTGAGAAATGAGTGAAACAAAAATTGTGGTCTCATTTTTTCCCAGGGCTGTAATACAGGTGTCATTGTAATGAGATAATTAATGTTATTCACTTCACCTGTCAGTAGTTTTACAGTTATGGCTGATGGCTGTATATGTAAATGTATGTTATATTTAATGGAGCTATGTTTGCTTCACAAAACCATGACCGATTTCCTCTATGGCTACCATTTAAAGCTTACTGCTCACGGCCACACTCTCCTGTTCTCACAGCATTTGAGAAATTAGAAATCTGCTCCACTGCGATCCCTATTGTCAGTTACACTTTGCCCTAGTGGTCCACGGACTTGTTTGCTCATGGTGTGCTATCTACGTATTCTTACAGCTTCTTACAGCTGAGTTGCACAAACACCCCGATGTTCCTGTCAGCTAGACTTAAACCTGAAAAACATCCCTACTAGTTCTGAGATAAATTGAGAAGGTTCATGACAACATGCAGTTAATTTTTAAAGAAGTCTCCCTTACTTCGGTGCAAATACATCTGCACCAATGATCCATCCAGGTGTTCGTCTTCCAAACTGTGATCCGGGTCAGGGTCACAGGCTGCACCAGTGATGTCCTGTCTTTGCAGCACTGCAAGAAAAATAGTAAACACACACGTGGAGTAACTGAAGCAAGATATTACTTACGGATGTTTTAGTTGTGTTTATGCATTTTGTCGGTCTGTTTGTAATAAAGAAGAAAGTATTATACATGATGAAAATGTGCCACATCTCAAAAGTATCCCGCATTTAAGCAGGCTATCATGCTGTTAGCACATAACTCTATTGTCTCAAACTTCCACAGATCCAGTGTCCAGAAAACAGAACATTGTTCTGCTATTACCTTTCAGTCTGGTCAGTGGGCCCAAAAAAATGATTCTATCTATTCATCATCTGGCCATTTCCTGAGCACAGCCAAATATATATATATATATATATATATGTGTGTGTGTGTGTATATATATGTGTGTATATATATATATATATATATGTGTGTATATATATATATATATATATGTATATATATATATGTATATGTATATATATATTGGGGCAGCGAGTGGCTCAGTGGGCTAAGCCGTGTGCCTGTTATCACAAGGTCGCTGTGCACGTCTGTGGGTCCTTGAGCAAGGCCCTTAACCCTTAGCTCCCTGGGCGCTGCTACAGGTGGCTGCCCTTTGTGGACAACTTGAGGGAGGTGTAAAAAAGAATTTCCCCATGGGGATTAATATATATAGATAATGAGATATTGCTCATGCAATTATTATTTAATGCCACTGAAAATGGAAAACCATGTGACAATGGAAAACCATAGAATTTACATTAATTATACTGTGTGCCATAATGTTTGTGCCTTTTTTTTAGCTATTTAATATTTCACTTGAATAGTTCAAGTATTTATTTTTAGTGTTTTGAAGATGATGAGATAAGTCGAATTTAGAAATAAATGATGATCTGTTAGTAATAGTGATACTTTATTAATCCCTGTGGGGAACTTGCTCAAGTGTCCATCGACATGTAGCTATTCTGCAAAGGCCAGGCTGGTGACCTTCTGATCACAGGCTTAGAGGCTTAGCTGGCTGAGCCACAAACTGCCCCTAATTTGGTAGGCGTTCAGATCATTCAATTATAAAACCTACCTTCTGGATCCTGTTTCATTTTATGAAACAGTTTTGTATTGTGCACAATGAGACACGGAAACATTAAGACACAATAGGAGCCCTTGCACCAGGGAATCTGGGGTTACCGTGATACATACGTGTTACAATGTGATTCAGACACCTTAGAACAGTACGTTCCCATCTGAGGCTGTCCAGTCAGTATGGCACCAAAGCCAGTTCATATCAGCCAAGTGTTATCAGTTGTTCATTTTCATGTTTTGAAAACTTGTTTGTAATATTTTTAGCCGCATACCTTTCATGGGGTCTTGTGGTTTATAACTCATCCATTAAACTCTTTATCTTTATTGTTTTTAGCAATACCTCAACTAGCGCACAACTCATAACTTCATAATGAAGTGTAAACTTTCATCAAAATAATTTATACCTCTGGTCTTATGCTAGTGGATGGAGTAATCTCAGATCAACCCTGTATTAATCCTCAATGCTCCGATGAACGTCATAACCTTAGCGAATGATATCCTGATGTAAATTTCTTTATTGATTGGATCAGTAAGCAGAAACCCTCTTCTAATGCTACCACAGGCAGCCAATGTGAGGGCCAGTCTGACAAGCCTCTGGCACCTCAGCCAATAGCTGTTGGCACACGGATATCGAGACGTTGCCCATTGACACACCAAGCAGAGGCTTTGCGTCATGCATGAGGCTGGACTGAAGTTTCTTCCTGCACTTCAGCCTCTTGATGTTCTGTCAATTATTTTCTATTGTGAAAAGAACAAGACAGCTGGCTAAATAATTAACCCATTACGTATATTACACAGCTTAATGATTCACTCGTTAATGAGTGTGTTCCAGTTCCAGAGGTGTACCGGCTTGTAGTACCATCACACACATATACACCCCCCCCACCCCCCCGTCAGCTTTTCAAAACTATATAAAGGATACTTGGCTGCATAGGATGCAAGAAAAGGAAGCTGACCATCACTAATGAACTAGTCTGATCTGAAAAAGACCCACAGAGAACAAGGTAACATTTCAATCTGGTTTCTTTATAAATTGTCTGCGGCTTGTTTTAATTGATCTCCGATTTCCATATGAAGTTGTGCAAATAATATTTTCCTAAGTGTTAATCATATATTGAGCCATTCTTGCATTAAGTGCTCTTCTTGAAATAAAAATGCACTGTATATGTTTTCTTCCATCCATCCATCCATCCATCCATTTTCCAACCCGCTTATCCTACTGGGTCGCGGGGGCATATGTTTTCTTATTAATCATAAATGATCTTGATTATGGTCTTGTAGTTGCTTTATGAGGTTTGGAATGGCATACGTACAGATAAAACCATATGTTTTTAAAGTCTTATTCAAAACAGCTTTGTCATATAATGGTATACCCATCAATCTGTGTACTTACATGTGCCTTTAATATATACACCTTTCACATCAGGTTTAAGGTGCGCAATGAAAAAGATATGAGTGAATGCGGTTTCTTTACCCAGTAGGACCCCGTGAGGCTCGTCACAGCAATTCCACCTTAAGCAACAAAGCACAGAACCCAACAGGACGATGCCACCCCAACTCCAGTCCCAGAACCAGTCGAGCTGTCTCGTGTTGCAGGGGGACTTGGCGTCCTTAAGCCCAGCACTACGGGAGTTTATTGAGAGCAGCGCCACCCTGTGCCAGCCCAGTGCCGTACACGTCTGTGATGGCTCAGAGGAGGAGAACCGGTGTCTGCTAGCGGAGCTGGAGGAGCAGAAGATGATCAAGAAGCTGCCGAAATATGAGAACTGGTATGCAGTACTTTTGGATTGATGGGGGGGGGGGCTGGTCATTAATATAACAGTGTGCAAGGTTAGATGGATGTAGCAGATGTGATATAGCCCTGGATCAAATCATATCAATGGTGATATGATACACTGACCCATCATGTTTTCACAGCTGGCTGGCACGCACGGATCCACGTGACGTCGCTCGAGTCGAGAGCAAGACAGTGATAGTGACACAAGAGCAGAGGGACACGGTGCCTTCTCCACGTGGTGGTGTCAGCAGCCAGCTGGGGCGTTGGATGTCCCAGGAAGAGTTTGACAAGGCCATGAACCTCCGCTTTCCTGGCTGCATGAAAGGTGCATTTTGGCTCAAAGTGGACAATTTTCTCAAAGTGGCCGTAATGACGACGGAATGAGCTAAATGCTAATGAAATCAGCTCATGTAGAGTTACTTATATATCTGAATAACACTTGACTGAGCACTATTGAGGATAGAAGAAGAGCTCTTCAAATGGCGTCAATATACATTCTTTTTCTTTATCCAATTTTGTAGGACGGATCATGTATGTCATCCCCTACAGCATGGGTCCTGTGGGCTCTCCCTTATCCAAGATTGGTGTGGAGCTGACCGACTCTCCTTACGTGGTAGTCAGCATGCGCGTGATGACCCGCATGGGCAAGGCCGTCCTGGAGGCCCTGGGAGATGGAGACTTTGTGCGCTGTCTCCACTCTGTTGGCTGCCCCCTACCACTCAAAGGTATGCTGTGAAACATGAACATGGGAAGCGAAAGGCTCTGCTCTGGTCCATGAGGGAACTGCAGAGCGCTACTGAGTGTCAGAGATTTAACCCTGATCACAAAACCTGTGTTCAGCCTTCGATTCATTACTCATACTACCTTTCAAGCTAGACTAATCTTCACATGAATCATCATGCATCATCAAACTAACATGAGGCTAGTCTAGATATTCATTGGCGATATTCTGAGTGAATGAAAGGGCTTCTCCTTCCACAGAGCCATTGGTTAACAACTGGCCCTGTAACCCTGAACTCACCCTCGTGGCCCATATCCCAGACCAGAGGCAGATTGTGTCCTTTGGTAGCGGCTACGGTGGAAATTCTCTCCTGGGGAAGAAGTGCTTTGCACTGCGGATCGCCTCCCGCATTGCAAAGGAGGAGGGCTGGCTGGCTGAGCACATGCTGGTGAGTGAGCCTCCAGTGTTTGTTAAAGGCAACCCATGACCCTACAACACGCTGCAAATCTTTGTCAAAGGATCGCCATGACTCGATCATTTTCTACGTACTTCCCTGTTTCTCCATTCAGATCTTGGGCATCACTAACCCTGAGGGCAGGAAGAAATACCTTGCTGCTGCTTTCCCCAGTGCTTGCGGAAAGACAAACTTGGCCATGTTATGTCCTTCTCTACCTGGCTGGAAGGTGGAGTGTGTTGGGGATGACATTGCTTGGATGAAATTTGATGAGGAAGGTGAGGTCACCATTGGTACCCCTCTTGAGATACAACCATACAAATGCTTCTCTGATCACCTGGTAGGGACGGCAGTATCAGTCCAGGATCCCTTTTCGCCAAGCTCTCTGTCTCTGTCTACAGGTAATCTGAGAGCCATAAACCCTGAGAATGGCTTCTTTGGTGTGGCTCCGGGGACTTCGACAAAGACAAACCCCAATGCCATGGCCACCATTTGCAAGAACACTATCTTCACCAATGTAGGTGAGACCAGCGATGGTGGTGTGTACTGGGAGGGCATGGACCAGGAACCTCCTGAGGGAGTCACCTTGACCTCCTGGAAGAATAAACCCTGGACTCTTGAGGATGGTACATGACCGTTCTGCTTTCTAGTAATTGAGCTGCAAAACCCTCAGCTATTAGGTGTCTAATGATAATCTACTTCCGTTCCTCATTTCTCTCCCCTAGGCGAGCCCTGTGCACATCCCAATTCCCGCTTCTGCACTCCAGCAAGTCAGTGTCCCATCATTGACCCCCAATGGGAGTCCCAGGAGGGTGTCCCCATTGAGGGCATCATCTTTGGAGGACGCAGACCACAAGGTACAAATACAC
Source organism: Hyperopisus bebe (assembly GCA_026777045.1). Lineage (NCBI taxonomy): Eukaryota > Metazoa > Chordata > Actinopteri > Osteoglossiformes > Mormyridae > Hyperopisus > Hyperopisus bebe. Next base: position 1,510,100 of record JAODJW010000127.1, on the reverse strand, counting down.
CAGCATCTTAGGTTCCTTTACCCTCCAAAGGTAGAAGCTTGTATGGGTTTCCATGTGTTTGTTGACTGATTGATTTTTCCCTCCCAGGTGTGCCACTGGTGTATGAAGCATTCAGCTGGCAGCATGGTGTGTTTGTTGGTGCTGCCATGCGGTCAGAAGCCACAGCTGCAGCAGAACATAAAGGTGAGTCACATGTGTTTGGATTTCTGAATAAGACTGGTAAATGAATGCAGACAACATGAACAGATATAACAGACACATTAGTGACAGATGGAACTCCGTACATTGAGAGAATATTCAAATATATTATAACGCAAATGTCTAAAACTTGGTATAAAGCAAACCAAACGCTTATGCTACAGGCAAAGATGTACTCCAAACATCTTCTAACTGCTTATCTTAGTCAAAGTCGCCATGGCCTGCAGCCTATACCAGGCAGTACTGGTCACACTTAAGGCTGGGGTATACTCTGGATGGGGATGCTGTTGCAAATATGTAATGAAGTATATAATGTATATGTTTCAGTGGTAGTGAATGGCTTTTTTCTCGTTCTGTTCCCGTAGGCAAGGCGATCATGCATGACCCCTTTGCAATGAGGCCATTTTTCGGCTATAACTTTGGCCGGTACCTCTCCCACTGGTTAAGCATGGAGCAGAGACCGCGGGCAAAGCTGCCCAAGATCTTTCATGTCAACTGGTTCCGTAAGAGCCAGTCGGAGAGGTTCCTGTGGCCGGGCTATGGAGAAAACATTCGAGTCTTGCAGTGGATGTTCCAGAGGCTGGATGGGGAGGTCGGTGTGGTTAACTCTGCTGTGGGCTGCCTGCCTACAAAAGGAGCCATCAACCTGAAGGGGCTTGACCAAGAAGTGAACCTGGACAAGCTCTTCGAACTGCCCAAGGAATTCTGGGAACAGGAGGTACGGGACATCCGGTTGTACTTCGAGACGCAGGTTAACAATGACCTGCCTTATGAGATAGAAAGGCAGTTGGAGTTACTGGAACAGCGAGTGCAGCAGCTGTGATAGACACAGACCATCACCACGGTAACGGTCAAAAAGAAATAAATACTGGATTTCTATTTGTATATTAATTCAAACTCTCTGACTGGAAAGAATTAGAAGAGAAGTTAGTAAAAAAGAATTAAGAAATTGGATGAAATACTTTGAGGATTAGGGTAGCAACTATCACAGCTGATTAATTGTTTATCTGTCTATTTAAAAGCGAATAGGAGGAAACCCTGAAAAGAGACTGTGCACTAAACAACATAACTTATTTCTGCTTTATTTCTGTTCCATATATTTAACAATGTCGATAGCTGAAGAGCGTTAATATACTCAGCCCAAGATGCTGTGCACTTATTGCACATCTGTCACTGGTCATTATAAACTGACCTTTTCTTGTTGTCGATGTTTTAAAGTCTTAATTTATTTTTGTATACCATGAAGTATTATTGTGTGTTTTGGATTTCAATTTGCTCTCAATTTAAAAAGCAAAAAGAGACATTAATAAATATTATTTGGAACAATCTTTATTATTTTCCTTTTGTTCTTGTTTTGTCGCTGAATATGAATTAAATGACACTTGGCAACCGATAGGTTAAGAGCTGAGACAGAGGCCCATAGCCAGAAATAAATTTCATGGGGTTACCAGCAGTCCTATCAATAGGTCCCCCTCAGTAGATTCTGCCAGATGTGGTGGGGGGAAGGTGGGGTTCAAACTCATACATTTACTAGCTGTATATGCATACATGTGCCTGCACAGTACGTTCAATTTAGTTCTACAATGGAAAGACAAAGTATGTGAGCCCTTTGAAATTACCTGGTTTTCTGCATTAATTGGCTATAACATATGATCTGATCTTCATCTAAGTTGCAATAATGAAGAAACACGACTGATAACTGATAACACACAAATATTGTATTTTTATTCTATGTATTCAATACATCACTCAAACTGTCACAGTGTAGGTTGTAAAAGTAAATGAAACCATGGGCTAATGACTTCAACAAGGGCTAATCAGAGCCAGGAGTTGGCAAACCTAGAGTACAGTTAATGAAACAGGATTAAAGGGATATAGCTACTTTGACTTATAAAATACACTCACACATTTTGAGTTGGCTTTTCAAAAGAATCATCTGCTGATGTGAGCCAGGCCTTACAAAAAACAGATCTCAGAATACCTATGATCAAGAATTGTTGATTTGCAAAAAACTGGAAGGGGCCACAAAGTCAGCTCAAAGAATTTAGAGATTTATCATTCCACAGATAAACTAATTACCTATAAATGGAAACAGTGAAGTACTGTGGCTACTCTTCCTAGCCAAGACGACTCCAAAGACACAACGATGAATGCTCAGTGAAGTAATAAAAGAACCCTAGAGTAGAGGCTTGAAGGAATCATTGGAACTAGATAATATCCCTGTTAGTTAGTCACCATACATAAAACATTGAATGGACATGATATTCATGGTAGTACCACCACAGTGGAAGCTGCTGCTCTCCAAATAACAAAACATCACTGTGTGCCTTTAGTTGGCTAAAAAACACCTTGACACTTCAGAATACTACTGGAAACGTGTTTTGATGACTGATGAAACTAAGCTTGAATGGTTTGAGAAGATCATGCAGCACTATATATAGTGTGAAAAGGCCACCGCCACCCAACACGACAACATCATCCCAACGGTGATTTAGACTGCTTTGAGCCCCAGGGCTTGGAAAACTGGCTGTCCTTAAGGGGAAAGTTAATTCCCAAGATTATTATGGTATCTTACAGGATATTAGCGTAGCCACCCTCCAGCTGAAGCTCAGTAGAAGCTGCATGATGCAGCAGGACAATGACCCTAAACATAGAAGTAGAGAGCTGTTCAAACCAGACATCCTAAGAATATAACTGAACTGAAGCAGCTCTGTAAGGATGAATGGTCCAAAATTCCTCCTGAATGTTCTGCAGGTCTGGTCCACGATTACTCAAAGCACGTGTTTGGGGATATTGCTGGCAGTTATTAAATCAAGGAGTTTACTTACATTTTCCAACCTACAGTGTTTGAATCATTATGTACAAGAACAAAACAATGTGTGTATTATTAGTTAAACAGGTTGCATTTGTTCATTATTGTAACTTAGATGAAGATCAGATCACATATTATGACCAATTAATGCAAAAAACCAGGTCATTCCAAATGGCTCACATACTTTACCGTGCCACTGTTACGTTAAAATAAATGTCAATTTAATATAAAGCATTTATTCAACTTACTCAAGTGGAAGTATGACTAAACGTATCTACATTTTAGCCATCCTAGGTCACCAGCACGGGGTGTACTGTAGCAGCAGAAAGTTAATTCAAATAAACAAACCTAAAATCCCAAAATGTGTTTAATATGGAGATCTTGATAGAGGCCACAGGAAAGCCTTCCTGACTGGAAACCGGTCATTGTCAAACTGAATGGATATTGGTGGAGTGGAATAGGTTAAAATATTTCATCATCGGTGTATGATACCCTGTACTACAGTAGGTGTATTTAACTGCTGCGTATAATGAGAGCAAATAAATGTACCAATCTAGAATTGTTTCTTAAAGGTACAAAATACTTACTGAATGTAACATATATTTATTAATATAGATGTTTTTATTAAATGTATAAAACATTTACTATATGTAGAAGTGATAATTAGATGTTCATACATTGAACATTAAAATAAGCATGAAGTATAAGTCGTTCATAAGTTGCTAGTAAATAAATAAATAAATAACTATTTAAATTAAATGCTACAAAAAACTTCAAGTCAACTTTTGATGTACTAAGGATAAGGATAAGGATCAGGCTCATGACACGAGAGGAGGTGGTTGATTAAGTGCAGTGTTAGTCTCATAAAATGTTTAGTTCAAAGTTTATCTATTATGTAAAAGGAATTGTCATCTGTGGAAGTTCCACTTGAAACCACATTGCAAATGAACTTTGAATTAGTTCATTTTGCATAGCCAAACTGGTTTGCGTTACTCAGCAGAATACATAATACTACAGCTAGACTCCAGCTTGCTAGAAGGTGTGATCATTAGGGCAGCCTTGCTGGCTCATTATATGTATAAATATACATTTATATAGTTTACTGTCAATGTTTAATGTTTAACATCCTCTTTTATCTTTTTTATATTTTTTTCTTTCTTGCTAAATTACAGTCTTGGAGTTAAGCTAACAAGTGCTTCACGGCACATTGTACTAAGTAAAACTGTGAAGACAATTCGAATTTGAACTGGCTTCACCAGTAAGTAATTACAGATTAGTAGGTTGGTCCAAAAGATGAATCACATGTTGGTACTGTCCATTATGCCAAGAGATGAAGTTTATTGTCTGGCCCAGGGCTAAAGTGGGATTAAAAATCAGCCCTGGTCGATCAGAGGTCCTCACAATAAGTTTTTGCCAGCCAAAGCACCAGGAAAATGCCCACCCAGTATGCCAGATGACCAATCCGGGCCTGCTTGATGACAGCATATATTAGAGAATTCTACCAGGGGGGCAACGGGGATTTGGGCTTTAGACATCCCAGGAAATTCAACAGTTAAGATAGTGATCTTATAAAAATCTAAGTAATCGAAGTGTGTATACACAGCAAATTTATTCAACCCGTTCAAATGGAAGTAAGACCAATCTTCACCATCTCCACCATCTTTATTCACCAGCAGGGGGTGTGGCAGTGGAAAGTTAAGCTGTATATATACAGTATACATATGCTGTTTACAAATGCGCTTCATTCTATGATCGTTCGACTTTACAAATCAGTTCCTGAGCTAGCCATATGCCGTACGACGCTGGGCCATAGCAGCAGCCGTGTTTCCAGTCTCTGTAGCGATCGTGACTGTAAACATCTCATATACCGCAGTGTTTAACAACATATTGTATGTTTTTTCCTCTGTCTTTAACGAAATTGACTTGTATTTATTTATTTATGTTTTCAGTTACTGATATTAAGACCAAAGGCCTACAACTGAGGCCAGACCTTCACTTCTCCAAGAAACAGCTATAAAGTCATTTGTCGATTCCATTTACCTTTGGTGCACTAAGATGGGCACAGAGTTTAACCACAATGAAACGAGCTATAGAATTAGGGCAGAGGGACAACCCTCCAAATAGCAGAGCATGGTAACATGTGAAGGGTACAAAGGACCATTCCACAGAACACTGAAGCTGTGATGTGAAGACAAGTAGGGTCAACAATCAATGCTCTGCTGACGTACTGCCAGGTTCCTGGGACTGCAGGAGGTGAATTTCAACACTCCCAAGTACCCAGTGATATAATGTAATAGTGGGCACAGTACCAAAGAATATTTGTTCAGAGAGCAACAGACTGGGGGCAGTTAGTCAATGGCAGAGGGGTGACGCATTAAGAGTGAGTACATGCCGGATAAACAGGACTAGATCCATATGGTCAGTAACCCCAATCTAACGTCATTGTGCATTACCTTTTATCAGGGTACTTCAGTGCAATGAGCTCTAGAATATTCCATATGCTGATGACAAATGACGGTTATCATTTTATGTGATTACTAAATCCACTCACAATGTTAATAAGAAATACATATATTATTATCTTCCAGGCATAGGCAGCAGGCTGGTTCACAGTGGATTGTTGTGGCCTCATACTTCTGGAGTTGAGAGCAGGAAATGCAGTTAGGTCAATCGGTGTCTCTCACTTATGTATAAAACAGTACACTGGTAGAAATAACTATATGGCCGCATGGACAGAACTTTTCTTTAAAAATGACCCATGCTGAGGCAGCCTCTGACTGGTCTTACCCTCTCATGCAGTGACGAAACCCCGGAGTGGACTAAGAGCACATCGGTGAACTTGACGTAATGCCATTGTGTGCACTTTTCACAGAATGGGAACATAAACCTCGAGACTGGCTACATGAATAGCCAACACTGCAAAAAATTCAAAGATATGCATCAGTGCTGTTGGTTCTTGCAGAAGGAGTCAGGAAGCCGTTTTACAGGTCAGGGTAATCATTCTTTATAATGTAACCTACAAGAAATACCCCAGGAAAAAATGATCTCTAAAGCATTGTAGCCTCTACTTCATGGTGGCCAGGCTTCCCGAATGAAGATGAAGGGTGCTGTTCACATCTGCTGCATGCTCACTGATGACTGAGGAGGCCAATTTGAAGCCACAGTAGCTAAAGGGAAATGTCTGTCCGGGGTTAGGCACTGTAGTATCGCGGTGTTTCCTGCTACTCCTTTTCACCACAAGGCTGGCTCTGCACGAGAATCCAAGGGAGGACACAGCCGGTGATTGGTATGTCGCTAGACCTCATAATTAGCGGCTAAAGCAGGTAAGGTACATATAATATAACAATATAATAACAAATATAAGAATGGATGAAGGGCATTGGAGGGTAGCAGGTAGCACTGCAGCCCAAATATCACAAAGGTCAGGAGTTCCAGGCTGGAGGGTATGTTCACAATACGCCCATACAGCACTTTTATAAAATTATATTTTAGCATAAAACAACATTTTTCAACATTATTTACGTTAAAAGGATGTGCAGGTAATGGTGTTGTTGTCCTGACATTGACAGAACCTTTGTTAAATTGTGGAAATAATGTTCCATTAATGTTACAGTAAGAACGCTATCTGCCAGTTTCGAGAAGACCTTTGCATCACATTGTTTCAAGTTCCGGGAGCATTCCCTGTTAGCTGGGGTGTAATCTGGACCCCCCCAAATCAGCGAAATCAGAAGTATAGTAACTGACATTGTTTTTGTGTGAATGCTGGATTTTTGATTAGGATAAAATTAACCCTGAGTACTGAGTGGTTTAGAGCTTACTGAGAATGGTGCAATAAACGAAAAACATCTAGTCAGAGGCAGTCCTGTGGGAAATAAATAAATAAGGTGTTTGTAAGAAAATAGCCAGACTCATTAAAACTAACATAAAAGACACAAGCCTGAAAAAAACAGGTCAGTCCGAAAGTGGTGTGCAGAAAGACTTTTCTGAAGTCTACCCTCTAAGTGATTCTGAAGGATAAAGTGGGTCATACCTGGCAATACCAAAGTGTACTTAATAAAGCAGCTATCGAAGTACTGTGTTACAGTTTATTAACAATTTTTGGTGAGTCATATACCCAAAGCCTCCACAAGCTGCATCTCTAAGCTGCATCTTCTGTCAGGATCAGCCCCCGCCTTATCCTCTTCCTGTTGTTCATCTCCCCATTTAGCCAGCAGGTGTCACTGGTCATCCCATTCTCTTCCCTGCGTTTCATTAGGTTTAACTTTCTGTTCCTAATATGTTCCCAAGCTCCCTGGGTTGCCATGTGGCCGAATGGGGTAAATGTGTGCCTGAGAACTGTACTCCTCTACCGCAGTGAGTTTGAGGCTGACCAAAAGCCAGCCTCAACTTGATTGGATTTTGAGTTTTGTTTTTCCACTTGTTAGTTATTTCTGTATTGGTTCCTGTTTTTGTGCCTTTGTTAGTTTTCCCTGTATTTAGTTTCGCAGTCATGTCTGGTTCCTCTTACTGTTTCATTCTTAAGTCCGCAGTGATTATGTTACCCTCACCTGTTCCTTGTTGCCCTTAGTTTCTAGTGTTTGCGAGTAATTAGTAACGACTCATGCCTGTCCTTAACATGCCCTTGTTATCTGCATATTTACGTGCTCTTACTCTCTTTCTCAGTTGGTCATTAGATCTGCCTGCGTTCTGAACCCTAGTTAGTATTCTGTGTTGTGCTTTCCCCTGTGTTTCCTTAAGTGTTAGATTTACCCCGCCATTTACTCTTTATGTCTTTGTTTTGACCCCTTGTGGTCCATTTATTTCCTGGGTGATTTATATTTAATTTTTAATAGAAACCGCTTTGTCTATAAACCACACTGTGAATTGTCCTTCCATCATGCCATCCATCCATCCATCTTTTCCCGCTTATCCGAGGTCGAGTCGCGGGGGCAGCAGTCTCAGCAGGGAAACCCAGACTTCCCTCTCCCTGGCCACTTCCTCCAGCTCCTCTGGGGGA
>JAODJW010000127.1:1455846-1480173 GCA_026777045.1 Hyperopisus bebe | reverse complement strand
CACACACACGCACACACACCACTCTCAAAACTTGTGCTGCACTGGGGTGTGTCTGAGTGACAGTGCAGGTGTAAAATACATGTTTCCCATTTGTACATTACTAGGAATTTCCTGAAATCAGAGTACCTGAGATTATAGGTTTCTGTGTAACAGGGATAGAGGGACACGCCTAAGCCAGACAAACCCAAGAGCGTTCCAGACCCCCCCCCTCCCCCAGCATGCAATAAAGTTATGGTGCGCCAAGCCTGAGGCGATGCCAGTAGGGGGTGCCGTTCCACCTCCAGCCTGCTCCCCACGTTTGAAATCCTGGGCCACGGTGCAGGCAGCCCGTCCCTCTTAGCCGGGGAGCGTTAGCCTGTAGCGTGACCTGGCCATATCCTCCAAAACGCCTGCAGGCCGACCGCAAAGGATGATGTCAGAGCTCAGGAAGGCTCGGCCGAGCCCAGATTGCTCAGCGGCTGCGGGCCGCATGCGTTCACGCCATGCAATCGCCACACACGATCACATCTATACATAAGTATCAGGAGGAATCCGACATTCCTTTGCGCCAATCCGGAGGATACCATTGGATAGGACAACAAGGGCACAATTAACAGTCCATTTCCTAAAGCAAAGTCTCTGTTTTTTGCAACCCCCCCGTGTCACCTAGCAATAATTAACCTTCGGCAGTAAGACCGAGCAAGTCTCAGACCAACGGGAGCTGGTGTACTGATACTAAGGTGATCAGTGTTGGCTTGTTTCATCAACTACGAGACCATCTCAGAAGACCAAAGGGGGGGAACAAGCAAGACTTACTTGCCAACACACAATATGTCAAATGCAACGCACAGGGAATACTTCCCACATCCCCATTTAATTAGGAGCAGATTTTTTGAGACGTGGGAAGCGGTCAGTCCAGGGAGACTGAGATGGTCCAGACTTGCATGGGTCCACTCAGGAATAGAGGGACCATGGCAGACAAAGCCACTCATTTTCTGAAGACTAAATAGGAGGCAGGAGAGCACCAAAGGGGTGGTTTGAGAAGGGAGATGAGGAACTGCCGGCTACAGAACCCAGGCAGGCCTGCATCTCAGAGATGCATGTAGAGAGAAATATGCTTTAGATGTGAAGGATGTGCATGAAGCCAAGGGTCGTCTCTACACTGACTAACATCAACCTGAACTGAATGGTTTCGTTTTGGAGGTGGGAAACTCAGATTTAACAGCCACACTGTCAGAGGTAACTGGGAGAGGCATCTTAAGGGGGGGGGGGGGTTTATTTAAAGAAAGCAGTGCTTCATGAAATCGTACCTCTATAAAATGCCAGAGTTTTCCCTGACTAACGTCTCTGGTGCCAAAGGATGAATGCTGAAGGAGATGGGAATAGGATATTTTATTTGAGGATGGGGGGTGGGGGGGGGGGTTGTGCGGCATCACATCTGGCTTGTGGTCTGGTTTTGGCCCCTCCCCTGGGGATGCACCACTGCTGACTCTCGGCCCTTTGGCAGCAGGCGGCCTCGCTGTGGCTGGAAAGGAGACCCCCCCCCCCCCGCACCATGCTCTGGTGGGGGCCAAACCCGTCTGTTGCGCACATTTTCCCCAGTTTTTTTGTTTTTTTTTAATTGGACAGTAAGTACAGGCCACCCCTCTGGCCCGAGGTGAGCTGCACGTCCAGTGGAAGGAAACTCATTTCCTCTCCCCACCGTCAAACAGCTGTGCCTGTATTCCCGATTCCCAATCGGAAAGCGGGATGATTTACATCCCTGCTGGAAAAAAACAGGGCAAATGACTGTGGATGTGCATAATACTTAATACAGATTACAATGCAATTCTGTCTTGGGACAGACTGAGACACATGGAAGGACACAAAGATGCAAATATTTCCTTGGATCCGGTTAAGGCACATTTCCGATCTGTACAAAAAGCCTTACGCCTGCATCCTTCTGTCCCACCCCCCACAAGCATCAAATGCGTGTCATACTTCCCAGAACCAGACAATCAACTGACAGACACCCCCCCCCCCATCCCAAATACAGCACTGACCATCACAGAACGAAGCTAGGCCTAACCACCCTTAGATTGGGACTGCACTATCTCATGAGAAACGCCAAAGGAAAGAAGATTATTTTCGCATTAAGTTGCAATAATCCCAACAGCCAGCGCAGCCCTTGTAAGAAGCGTAGTGCTGTGTCTGTTCTTGGGGACTCGTGGTACTATACAGACAAGCAAAGGTAAAATTAAAGTACAACAAACAAGAATTCAGGCTGCACCCAACCTTAAGCTTCCACAAGTGCATTTTTAAAGAACTACAGAATTACAAATTTATCTTAAGAGACTCTTACTTACAGGATATATAGATTATGTCTAGATAAAATGATCTATTTGATCCCCAAACTTCAAAAATCTTTTCAATCACTAAAAAAAATGTACAGTTAAAATGATCTACAGCATGAATATGACCGATCTTAATCTCATGATGTATGCAGCACCATCACAAATGGTGCCGATCGAACATGCCACAGGTAAGCTTAATGCGAAATTGGGTCTCAGCAGGTTGTATGGAAACATTCTTACTTGGGGGAAATGGTTTTATCAGCCTGGGAAAACTGGTTCAACTCTCACCAGGTATGTTCTTTTAACGCAGGATTTCTCCTGATGATATAACCAGTCCCAAACCAAGGCCCATATATTTAACTCCTCGCAAACCCTCATGATCACAACTGTATACAATAAACAGACATCAATATCTGTACTCACACAGAAGACAGACAAAGGCATAACCAGAAAAATACAGGATTTCTGACAATCCTTTTCTGCTTTTTTATATTACAAGAAAATCTGTTCTTTCACAGATTGCTTTTATTTGCATGGTTTTTTTTGCGTGAAAGACAATGTGTCAAGTCATTTCCACACAGCTTTATAAACCACAAATTCAGAAATATAGAAAAGGCTTTTGCAAACAGTTACCGCTGAAAAATTAAGTATTTCCACAAGATGCCTGCTTGTATTTTGCATTTGCTCACCAATTATAATCACAGGGGATAAGGCTAAGGGAACAAAATATAAGAATATTATTAATAATAGTAATAATAATAATATGTAATGCACAATATGTTCAGGCAGCAAACTGACAAGAAATCACTTAATATTTATTTTTAGTGGACATCAGAGTATCCAGAGAGAGAGAGAGAGAGAGAGAGAGAGAGAGAGAGAGAGAGAGAGAGAGAGAGAGAGAGATGCTGCTGCAGGTTAGTTGTGGGTATTCCCAATACACTTTAGCCTGAAGAGACGCTTCTTCCACAAAATTTCCACATTACATAACAGGAAACTGCACCCACCGGCCTTTTTGGGGGATGGGGAAGCAGTATAATTTTGATCTTTATCCATGATTACAAAGCGTCACGGTGTCTCTCCGTGATCGGCACAGAGCATCTTTTGTGCGCCCACCACGCACCGACAAAACACGTCTCGGTTAACACTCGCCAAGATAAGCGGGGGCAAAGCCCCCTTTACGGGAAATCCCTTTTTACTCCTAAATTACTTTTCTAGGCTAGAGACTTCCGTCACGATATCAAACGTTATGCATCCCCTCGTCCTCTTAGCCGCAGAATTCCTATGAATTATTTTGTGATAAGCAGACATTTTTCCCAAAAAGAACTCGGCTCAGTAATTAAAAAGTTAACATTACACAAGTGTTAATTATGCTCAAATGAGTGAGGGATTACTGTAGCTTAAATTTAATATGCAAACATTCACGAAACTGAGACATATTTCTTGAAAAGAAAATTATATATAAAACAAATTATACGAAAAACACGCTCCAGATACAGCCTCCCTGGGATAGAGAACTCTTACTAGTGCCCAGGATGCACCACTTAACTCCCAAGTACGTTCACATTTGTACAGTAATCGCGATCAAATATTTCATACACGTCGTTCGAATCGCGCACATGGAGAAACCATCGCCGCCCAAGTTCACGGAGTGTCTACCACAAGCAGCCTGTGGTGTCAGAAGTTTGCCAGAATTTGAAAGCAAATCGGAACTGCATAGACAATAAAATTATAGTCCAAACGAAATTTGAAAGCTTCCAAATTATTTGTGGCCACGCGGCATAAAATAATAAAAAACTTCCGAAAAAAGTTAGACTCCTATTAAGACTCGACTGCGCCATTCACCACCGAGGCGGAGCGACGTCTCAAATCCCCTCCGCGACTAACATACCACCTTCTCCCCGGAATACCAACAGCAAAGTGGGTTCCCCACGAATAAGTCTTAATTACAGTTTTGTTTAAGTGCATTTAAACATTAACTTTGTTGATGCGACGCGAATCGATAGAAAAGTAAATAATTTATTTGAAAAATCTGTCCCCGATCTGCGCCAAGAGCCTCGAAAAGCCTTTAACATCAGTTTTATGTAATGCAGATATATTTAATTGTCCAGAGACGAGCAGGAAAAAAATAACCCAAGTAAGATGTAACATCCTATTACTTAAGAGTAAAAATGGAGAAATTAACTACATTAAAGTGCCCAGGCGACCTCTAAAACCAGCGAAGTGGGCAATAACTAAGGAATTACCCAACGCGATTAGATTGCTTGTTAAGCAACAAATCTACCTCGTCTAAGTAATTCATTTAGCAAAGACGGATGGCTCACAGAAGACAGCGGGACACCCGGGATACAAAATGGTTTTTAAAAAGTACTTACTGATCTCCATACTTTGGAACGAAGTCGAGCGTTTGCAGTTGCATGTACAGGATACATTGGTCTGGATGGCCGCAGTGCCGTTTTTTAGACCCATTAAGTTAAACATTTAAATGTGAAACTACAAAAGGGAAGAAGGAAAAACAAAGCCCAAACGATAGCCCCAGATTCTCCGATTTTCTTTCCTTCTCGTAGAGGCTGAGATCTAACAGAAACATGAAACGCCGTTTTCTTTCTTCGGTGCGAGTCTGCCGGCGGCAGTCGGGGGGTTTATCGCGGGTCTTAGTTGCCTTGGTCCCCCCCCACCCCGGGCCGGTGCCTGGCCTCCGTACTCCAGTATCCCCGATGTTTGTTAATAGACAGCTTGTGCTACTTTGTATCCGTCTGTCTGACGGTCTTCGTGCTCGCCTCATTCAAGTCCAAGTCGGCTCGCATCTTCTGCGGGGCAGGGCTTCCAGGCAGACAGGATTACGTCAATGCCAGACTTGGACTGTAGAGATTGACAGGTCCGCCAGCCAATCGGAGCACGAAGCACTCTCTCCAGCGCTCTCTTTTGATGTAGAACATGGCGAGGAGCTCGCCCACAGCGACTCGCACAGCACTGATACTCGCTTAACTCTACACCATACCTGAAAGTTCATGACCTCCGCGCGTGATCGTAACGTTTCACTACTACAACTGTCTACTTTTATATTATTCACATATTTTATATATGCATCTCATAAATAGATATATGTACAGACATCATGTGTGCATACAGTAAAAAAGAACTGTATACATATACAAATCACCAAGAATCTTAAAATATTCAATATCAAGTATTGAAAAATACCTGAAATAGTTTTAATTCATGAATGCTGAGATTTTACATACATACAAAAGTAGGTTAATTTTCAGCCCAATTACGCGCAATATCACTTACAAATGGATTATGTAACAGTATTATCTTGCTGGAAACAAAGGTGGTTTCACCTGATTAGGTCACCCACGGTTAAGCCTTAGACAAACCCTGTTCCGTCAGTAACTTTAATTAGGATTAACCCAGTCCTACAAAAGTTTAGGCCAATTGTTACATACATCAGAATGAAAATACCTTTATTACAGCGAGGAAATTGTTTCAGTCTGCTCAAATCCGGAATCCAATAATCCGGACAAACATTTATGTCGCCATACAAACATGTACGTAAATATATTGCATACTCATCTTAGTAACAGTTGCATCGTGATGTATAAAAATTTGGCCCACTTAGGTGACTATCAGACCATATGCTTTTAGTGGCGCCCCCTAATGGAAAATGAATGAACTGCAAGACCATGCCAAAAGAAAAATCACTCTCTTGCTTACTTTGTAGTTCTAGTCATTACCGGATTGTACAGACAGCAGTAAAAGCAGTACAGGATTATCCCTCAGCCATACGAAAGACAATGTATCGGTTATAGGGCAACCACATAATATCCCTCTCTATTACCATGTTTGTAATGTAATAAGCTCTGTTGTTTTGTCTACCCCATAGTTCTGGAAAACATTGCACAATTCTGATTCAAAGCCAGTTATTCCTTCCACAGAAAAATAAAACATTTCTATATATATTTTTTTTTAAAAATCATTGCTATCTGCTTTGTTTTCATGGGGATCATTAAAGGAAAAAAACACAAAAATGCACTGAAGTAAGTGAGTAAGCAGACAAACAAACAAACAAATAAATAAAGAAGCCAAAAGGTGCTCCAACTTTTGAAAACAACTGTGCTTCCGCTCTCCAAACTTGAATGTTATATAAAGACTCAGCAACTTAATGTATGAGGTCAGCTCGCAGACATCGACCCCGATGGCCGTTTCGAAACTTCCTACAAACATATCCTGACCTGATTTCTTTTTTGCCTCTGTGGTCCCTTCGTCTTCTTCTCTCCACTCGCCTCTCTTCTACATCCCATTTTGCGCACACATACTCTGACTGAGTAAGACCTCTACATTTCCAGTACAATAATCAGCCTTGTAGAATATGCAGGTACCAGAGTTACAAAAGAGTTATAAAAATGTTGTTGCACATATTCGGCCATTTATACCTTCCTGTAGGTATGTTCAATGGCTCATTCTTGTCATTTATTGGCTGTTAGGATTCCGTGCTCCCCCAACACAGCTTCAAACACACGTGTCACCTTTCCTACATGTTGTGTTTCGTGTGGACTTCAGCTACTCTGTATATTTTCATTTTGTGGCGGTAACAAATAAGGAGGTGCGACAGGGACCAGCACAAGTGGCGACCAGGCACTGAGAGCACGGTGTACCTCAGCACTCTGCTGCAGGCATGAGGTAACGTCTGGATCTGACGCCAAACTGCAGAGTGAGTCTAGCACACCCTGCAAGAATAATAACACATTGCTCCCTCTTCAGCTGGCAGCCCCCACCCCGTGTGCAACTCCTCTCCTTACTTTGATCAAGGAAAAAAAAGAACATTTTACGCTATAATTTTTGGCTCAGCATATTTCCCTTTTCCCCCTAACTCTTGTCCCCTGGTTTTTTTTGTACTGTGACATTGTGGATGTGAGTCTGTATGTAAGTACTTCAGCATGGATGTAACTCTGTGCGTGTACCTCAATGTGTTTGTGAATCAGTGTGGATGTGACTCTGAGGGTGTAATTCAGTATGTAGGTGCTTCAGTGTGAATGTGACTCTGTGTGGGTACCTCAGTGACCAAGCACAGATGTGACTCTGTGAGTGTACCTCATTGTGGATGTGACTCTGTGTGTGTACCTCAGTGTGTGTGTGACCAAGTGTGAATGTGACTCTGTGTGTGTACCTCAGTGTGTGTGTGACCAAGTGTGAATGTGACTCTGTGTGTGTACCTCAGTGTGGATGTGACTGTGTGTGTGTACCTCGGTGTGTGTGTGTGTGACTAAGTGTGGACGTGACTCTGTGTGCACCTCAGTGTGTGTGTGTACCTCAGTGTGGATGTGACTCTATGCGTGTACCTCAATGTGTGTGTGACCAAGTGTGGGTACCTCAGTGGAATGTGACTCAATGTGAATGTGACTCTCTGTGTATATACCTCAATGTGTATGTGACTCAGTATGCAGGTACCTCAGTGTGTGTGACCTAGTGGGGATGTGACTCTGTGTGTGTACCTCAGTGAGTATGTGACTCAGTGTGAATGTGACTCTCAGTGCATATACCTAAATGGATGTGTGTCTCAGTATGGATATGACTCTCTTTGCATATACCTCAGTGTGTAGGTGACTCAGTATGTGCACCTTAGTGTGTATTTGACTTAGTGTGGATGTGACTTTCTGTTCATGTACCTCATATGCCTCAATATGCATGTTTCTAACTAAGTATGCTACTCACTGTGGATGTGATTTTGTGTTCACACCTCAGTGTGTATTTGACTCGGTGTGAATGAGAGTCAGTGTTGATGTGACTCTATGCATGTACCTCAGTGTGTGTGTGTGACCAAGTGTGGATGTGACTCTGCGTGTGTACCTCAGTGTGTCTATGCCTCAGTGTAAATGTGATTCTGTAAATGTACCTCATTGTGGGTGTGACTCAATGTGAAGGTCACTTTATGCATGTACCTAGTGTATAATTGACTAAGTGGAGACATGACTCTGTGTGTGTATCTCAGTGTGAATGTGACCCAGTGTAGACATGATTCTGTCTATGTACCTCAGTGTGTATGTGACTCAGTATGGATGTGATTCTGTGCATGCACCTCAGTGTGGATGTGACTCAGTATGGATGTGATTCTGTCTATGTACCTCAGTGTGTATGTGACTCAGTATGGATGTGATTCAGTGCATGTACCTCAGTGTGTATGTGACTCAGTATGGATGTGATTCTGTGCATGTACCTCAGTGTGGATGTGTCTCAGTGTGAATGTGACTCTGAGTTTGAGCTTGCCTGTGACTGAGCATGTACCTCAGTAGGTATCATGCTATTCATACCTCATGATACCTGCTGCTCAAACTCCACATGATCTCATGTAAAATAGTGAGTCGTGCTATTTTTCAACCCTTTAGACAGGTTTGCATTGCCTGTGGTAGTGATGGTAATTTTAGTTGGTGCTGAACAAGCAGACAATGGGATATTTCAAGACTGTAGTCCAAGCGCAGCAAACACAATGATACCTCCGGAGGGAAGGACGAGGGACTGAAGTTAATACAAATTTTACAATTTCATGAAGATGAAAGTTAAACTGAATGTCCTTAATGCAACAAATGGACATGGAGTAGGAAAAACACAGAGGAACCGGCCACTTCACCTAAAGTATATTAAAAAGAGCAAATTCTGCAACTTTTGTGAAGGTTTGCAAAGTCTTATGCGAAACACCTCCAGAGGGTCCTTAAAAATAGCAAGACGTGTAACAAAAAGCTAAAACATTTCTATGGAAACCTGTAATGTAACATAATGGGAATAGCCACTCCTTAGACACAATAAAAATGGAATATTAACCCACCCCCACACACATAAAAGACTTTCTCTTTAATCCCTGGCAACATCACAACTAAGGATAATAAAGTCCAAACTGCCAGCAATATCTTCTCTGCCTTGTGATAGTTTAACAAGAAGGGGGAGTCTTCATAATCTGGTTCTGGCATGACAGCCTGATCTCTTCTGAACTTCAAGCTGTCTTCTCTTTAAGGTTTATACAGCCGAATCCTCCAGGCAAAATCTCCTGCCACTTTCTTTCTTGCCACCCAAACGGAGAGGTCCTCAGATGAACCATCTCCTTGCCCCTCTGCCTAAATTTTTGAAGGTAACTACTAAGTTTCATAAACATCACACTTCATCTAATTAATCCTCATGTTCCCCTGCAGGGCATAACAAACTGTATGAAAATAAAACTTTGAGCAATTCCCATGACGCTCAGATCATGCACTGTATATTAAACAATCCATCTATTTACCCATCCATCATCGATCCAATCATCTGTCCATCCATCCATCCATCCTTCCATTTGTTCATCCAACCATCCATCCATCCATTCATCCATCTTACAGTTTCTTATACAGTACAGGGTCTTGGGGCCCCTATCCCAAGGAGCATAGAGCACAATGTAAGTGACCACAATTGCAACAAGGTAACTCATCTAGACTAGATATGATACTACTTTGCTGGGAAAAAGATGTTTCTTCTCTCAAAGAAATTGGAAAGCAATAATGCTTTTGTATTGTCTGTGAGTTTAATTTCCTAAACAGTGTTTCAAAACAGTTCACCTAAGAAGGTGCAGTATATATCTCAGCTGTGGTTTAGCTATAGCACTTAGTAAACACTGCCTTTACTCCTGATGCTACCATTGTGGTGACAAGGTATTTTAAGTAACAGGCAGTTAAGAAATGGTATGATCCTATGTCTCATCCCGACATAGAACGTAACAATCAGTTCAGTAAATATATGTAACTTCTGAGCACAGTCTAGGGCAGGGGAAGGGAACCTGATCCATGGAGGGCCGGTGTGGGTGCAGGTTTTTGGGATGGCCTCTCAGTCAGCCAATAATCTCAATATTCATGACATCATGATCTTAAAGCAGCCATCAAAATTTGGCTCCTCCTACCGAGTCTTTTTTCTGTAGTCATATATTGCTTTCCCATCCTCACTGACCTCTGACTTTGAGACTAAGGAACCTGTAGTGCCCAGTTCTTCATGAGTCATTCTGCTTTGTCGTAATTTGTCTGCCCACTACGATATCCTGCCTCATTCTCACCAACAACCATATTTGGTAATTTTCTACATATTAAAACTGCATAACACTTTTCGCCTTGATGGTACATAAGAACACAGATGTTTGCCACAAAGGAATTTTAGCAGTGCCAGAATATGAACGCAAATAGATTTCGTCAATTACAAGAGGAAAAATGTACTTGCTGTTCTTACTGTGTGTGCCTGGTAAGCGTCCATGAACTGAATCTCGCCTCCTTTTGTGTGTAGAGGTTAGATTCCGCCTTTTATTGTAACTGATGGCTGATTGGCTGAAATAAGAATGAAATTTCTACCTAAGAATAGTGGGTTTGGATCATTATACGTAGTAACTTAACTATAAATACTACTGAGGTCAAGGACAGTTTCTTCTATATAGGGAAAAAAAACGTCTCTGAGAATTAGTTTTATATTCAGTGTTTTATGTGCTGGCTTGTCAGATATTTTAATTGAATTAAATGTTATTCTCCTTTTCCACATCACTATTCATTAGTGTAGCAATGTTTGTTTAACCAGAGACATATTTTCTGTCATGCTACTATGAAATAATATTTCATGATTGTTCCTGGCTTTTGTTGTTCAGCATGACCCACCATACAACAGCCATCAGCAGTAGCTCTAAAATCATTTGATTTTCGGTGACAATATCATGTTCTTTATTAAATCTTTATACTAAATTCTTTATATCATTTTTATTCTAAATATTACTGGCATAGAGATGCGTGCAATTTTCAGTGTGTTTCATTCTGATGCGCTCACCAGTATCTGCTTAAAAGGTCACCCATCAGATTCAATAATGGTGGAGTTTTAAACTCCAGGCGTTTCTGAACCATGTTGGCTTTCGCAGTTTGACCTGTGGGCTCAGCATCTTTCCCTTCACCCATGGTCATCCGCTTCTCACCTCTCTGCGACCCTCATGAATACACAAATGCTTCACAGGACTTACATCTGTCGAAAGAAGTGCTTGGTAATCAAGGAACTAATTCGCCACAATGTTCTCATTCAAGGAAAGGGCAATATGCAGCTCAGCAAGTTAGGGATTGGACCCCATGACTGGAAGGTTGTTGGTTCTTAACCCATGGCCCAATAATCATATCACCATTGGGCCCTTATCCCCAACAGACTCTGGTCTGCCCCCAGTCTCTTTGGACAAAAGTATCAGATAAATAAACAGATGAAGGAAATATCTGAAGTGGATCTCAGACCAGTATCAACTTTGCAGTTGGAGAGGAAACCTGCATTCAACCATCTTCTTCACAGAATCTTTGGGGGTGGGGGAGGGGGGCTGCATCAGGCACATGACAGGAGTACACCTTGGATGGGATGCTAGTCCATCAGACAGCACATACACACTATTATATGGGTAATTTAGAGACACCAATTAGCCTAACTCTGGGTAGAAGGAACAATTGTGCTCATCCTACAGATCATATGCTTCCTGTCAAAAGGTTTACAATCCTGCAACAGCTCAGACTGTTTAAGGCTATGAAATCTATTACAATCCATTAAATTGCAAATATATAAAATGCATGTGCTAATCCCCTTCTCAGAAAAAAATATTACAACTGGCATTAATGCTGTGGAGGAGAGTGAGGCTTATTTTCTCCAAAATGGATACATTAGCTATTCCACTTTCAGCCATTACAATTTTTCATCATTTGTAGAGCTAGATATTTTAGTGAGGTAATTTGCATTATGTTTCAAGGACAGGACTATGTTCTGGGAACTGATAATCTTTGTGGTCTCGTACATCTGCAGGGGGTCCAAACACATAGCTGGACCCCAGTGGTTTTCTCTAAAATCCAGAGATGAATGCGAGAGTGTGAAGAGAAGTGTAAATCACATGGGAATCCAATATATCTCTGGAAATAACAGTCCAAAAAGCATCCCAGCGCCCAACTCAGGGCTACAGCGGCATATTTGTTGTCCTGACTGACCAGTGACCTTCAAGAAAGACTAACTGCTCATAAGGGCAGGACCTCCATTACTATTCCCAGGTTGTCATTTTTGGAGCTTTTTATGAATTACAGTTTTGAAGTTAGTCTATTGCTCTCAGTTTTGCTTCATTAAAGCTATCTCCATGCATACTGCACAAGTATGTACTTTGACATTAAGCTTAGAAGTAGTCTGGAAGGTTCCAGAGTGCTATTTTACTTCTAGATTATATCGGGTGGCCTAAGAATTACAAAACTTTCAATCACTGTCAAAAAAGAAACCTTATTCAAAAGTCGTGACTTTTTGAGATTTCACCATGATCTTTTGAGGACTGTGTGGTCCTTGTATTAAACTGTCGAGTGCAAAAAAGTGAAACAAGATTGAGGCAAAACTACAGAAAAAAATCTTCTTCGAAAAAAAAAAAATCATGAACAGACAAAAATTAAAAAATGCACACTGTTGCCCCCCTTTAAAGAACCACGATTCTAACAGCTGTTTACTTACCAAGTCAGAAAATATCTCGCAAATTAAAGGACAAGGTTCATTTGTACTATTAAATCGAAAAAAAAGCTTTTATCTCTGCAATGGGGGCAATTATTCCTCGTTGAATCAGTCGTCTTGCGAGTGGCGGGGATGCCTCTCTGCCAACATGCTTATTTGCTGTGCTTTTTGCCTCCTCCCCGCTGCCTTTCATTTAACATAATCAGCAGTCTAGACTATACGCACTCTGGCTGGGGCACAGGGGATACCTGAGAGGGTTTTATTTACACGCCCAGAGCATCAAAAGTGCAGGCTATGAGCTCACAGTCGCATCGTCTGAAAGCAACCTCTCAGTCATCCTAATAATGCCTACTGAAGAAACAAATAAAGCAACTGCAGATTTAATTGTTGGTCACTTGCACATCTATCGTCAGCACTCCCGCTGTTTTTGCGATACACTTCCTCTGTTGCGTGTTTGTTTAGTGTTATTTACTGTTTGCTTTGGGATTTATTTTCTGCATCGTTTTTCCCAGTTTCGTTATTGTCTGATGCTGCTACTCACTATTATTCTTCATTGATGTGCTGTTAACTGACAGTTTGTAGGAGACACTCCAGTGAGCATTGTTGTACTAAGAACATGGGATTGTAACTTGAATTAATCCTGTACTATGTTATGTGTGTCTTTCTTCCAGAGCTGTTATGTTACATTTCCTATATTGTTTGTTATGTTTGCATATACAGTAATATACTGCAAAATATATACGCCTTGTAAATATAATAATAATCATTATTATCAGTAGTAGTAGTAGTAGTAGTAGAAGTATATTTATTTTTCTTCATTTTTCATGTGAAATTCAGGTTATGGTCATTCCTGTAATATTAGTATTATAATACTGCATTTCCATATCATGATCCTAGGTTTGGTCCCGGGTCCTTTCTGTGTGGAGTTCGCATGCTCTCCCCGTGTTTGGTCCCCGCCCCCCACTTCAACCCCCAGTTGGGATTGAGCAGTTTCAGAAAATGGGTGGATGGATGGATTTCCGTATCACTGTTCTGCGTGTCATGATACCTTATGAGCGCACTTTAAGTGCTGTTAATAATTCCTTAAAAACCGTGTCCTTAACGTGGACTAAAAATACTTTCAATATTTAAAATTTCAACTAAAACTTGTGCCCCATCTCATAAATCTCATTTGAGTTCTTTAAAGGAGAGGTTCTGGAAACAGATTCATTGTCTAACACATTTGACTTTTAATTTTAAAATTTTGACAAGTATTTTGAGTGCCAACCCAGGGAAAGCAACTCCAAGTCTTGAGAGGGACACCAGAAAAATTATATATGATGTGAATAATTTGTTCAGTATCACAGTATGTAAGTGTTTGTAAAAGCTTCAGCTGTTCTTAGACCACATCCACAGGGACTCCCTTTTCAATACCTCTCCAAAGCGGCACCGTGTGTCTGACTGGGTCGTGTCTTGCTGAGAGGCGGTTTCTTTTGTTGTGCCGACTGGTTTTTACCATGAAGTTACATCGCAGGGTGTCTAACCATGGAAAGGGATGTTTGGTTTCGCATTTGGATCTCCTTCTGGGCTTAGATCTTCTACGCCTGAATGAAAAGGATGGAGTCCATCTCAGGGTTTTGGATGGTCTACAGTCTTTATAACATACATTGCAGGATGTAAGGTCTTTCAGATGTGCTGTAGATTTCATTTGTTGACTAGTGCTTTGCTGTTATTTGCTGTAGTTGTTTTTTTTGGGGGGGAGGGGGTACTGTTTTCAATGTTCAGACTTTCTTTGTAAAGGACTCCTCCTTTTTGTATATTAGTATTGTTTATATTTGATAACAATAAAAAAATTATTTCAAGGAATGGAACTGTGTTCATGGAGTCTGTCTAATATCCTAAATCAATTTTCCCTGCCGCTTCTTGTTCCCTCTGATGTTCTCGGCAACTAGATATAATTGAGTTGGATCGGAACTCGGAATCTTCTCTCTTTGGGCAAAGCAACTGATGAGATTAATGTGATCAGTTTACTTTTCTTCCTTCAGGACAAGTATTCCTCTCTTTGGTGAATGGTTCACCAAAACGGTCCTACGCTACATTAATTTCAGCCTGAGTTTATTTCAACCCTTGTACAATCTGTACTCTAAAGGAATCCTGCTGAGCAGGAGAGCAGGAAAACTTGGTGAGAAACAGAAAGACAGGGGGAGAGAGAGAAAGAGAAATATGGAATGAAGAGAAGCAGAGGAAGTGTGACAGAGAGCAGAGAACATCACACATTGTGGCTGCACATCTTTAATAGAGCAGTATAATGGACAAATGTCATGCTTCAATTAAAGTATTTTAATGACCTTTTATTATGGATGAACAGGAAGAAAATAACCTTAAGGGTCAAAATATTAAAGTGATTAGAGGGATAAAATTTATTTTAAAAACATGCCATTATTTTTTTTATTTCTTAATATAGTGACTGTTGCAGAAAGGATGATTTGCTGATGATGCTGCTCTTCAATACCCAGTTTTCAGGGTGGCTGCAAACACAGATCTGTCCTCCTTGTCTGGCTGTTTTTTTTTCCTGGAGTGGGTGATTCATCACGCATGTCCTCTTGACCTGACAGCACACGCTGTGCTTCATCACAGCGTCACTCCCAAACCCCCCCATCCCCCCCCCGTCGGCGGCACACACCTCGTGAGTGTCTGATGAGTCACACATCGGAGGGCCCGCTGACGGTTCCCGGTCAGAGCCCACCCACGCCCTGCCTGGATGTCCCAGTGAGGACCACTCTGGCTCACTGTGCCCCCCCCCAACACTCGCTGTGCCACTGCTCTCACTGGCATCAGTTTCACAAACCGTCCTCTCGAAACTCCAACGATTGATGAAGGCTGTACAGTACTGTATCACTCTTTGCTGATTACAGCTTACACTGTTCCAAAGAACCAGGAAGTCACTCCCAGCTGTATGAAAGGCTGGAGTTCCATTTGATGTTTGCATCAAAAGCATTCAATGCACCTGAGTACCAGGGAACCTCTTGAGCCGACAATAGCCCTGATTTTACTTATTTTTTTTTTTTTGAACGTGCATCTCCAAAGCCCTGATGGAATTATATAATGTTCCCATCATAGTGTTCTTTTCCGAAACCACGGAGCTCATTCATTACTCTCCACACACTTCACACTCTCTCACACACACTCCCACTCACCAGTTATGCATGAGCAGATGAAATGCTCACCATGGTGACGCATGAGCCCGCAAACGTTATTTTGTAAGAGCTCTCGAGACCAGTTCTGGGTTTGGCTGTGAGGAACTAACCACATGGGAAACGCTTACCAAGAAATCGTAGTGTCATAATGTCACATAAATATATAGTACATACCAACATATATATCTTCCCAGGATGATGCTGGATCCTTAGCCAGCCCAAGAATGTGAAGTAAGGTAAGGAACACCCTGAATGAGAGCCTATGCCATTTGCAGGACACCATGTATAGAGCAATTTTAGGCACAGTAACTCATTCAGCTTGCATATGTTTAGAGTGTAGGAGCAAACCAAAGTAGCTGGAGAAAATTCATAGAACTATGCGCTCGTCAGGGTTGGGGCCATTCCGGAATGCATTCATCAATTCCAATCCAAATCAGGAAATGGAACTGAAGTTGGAATTGGAATGCAAACTATGGGGAACAGAATTGGAATTGAATTTGAATTTCAGGGAGATTTAAATTCCAACGCCAACCCCAACGCTCCTCATGAGCCAGGAGAAGAATCAAACCCAGGAGGTGCGAGTACGTGTGGGGAGACAGCAGTTATGAGCACCTACACCTTTTGCCCAAACGATCAAAAGTGCTTCTCTATTGAAGAAGACCTTCCTCGATCATTGACATGCAATTTACCAATATGGATTCCTCCAGTTGGCAGAAGTGACCCCCCCCACAAAGGGATGGACCTGCCCATTGAAAATCTCAGCACAGGCCTGTGGGAGGTGTGAGACTGCAATTCTACAGACGGAGCCACTGCACCTTCCATGCAGGAGCATACTTATACATATGCATATAGTTATTCAATGTAAGGTACATATTTTGTCACACACACACACAGACACACACAGACACATATGCATATATAGATACTCTTATGCATAACACATAATTCATTATAATATATTATCATTTGTATCTAATTTTTTTAACTAAAATCCAAGAATTTAAATGTATGCTTCTAATTATTGTAAATTTCTGTTTGCATTTGAGGATTAAGTGGTTATAAGTAATTTAATTTAATGTTCAGCTGTTACCATATGCCCGACACATATTTTCTTTTTTTTATTCAGATTCTGTGCTGTAATCACCACCTGAATAAGATAATAACTGCACTATAATGCAGGTTGGTATGCTATGACTGCACGTTTCATTAGTTGGAAAACACTTTGATTGACGGTGGTTTGCATTTATGGAAATACAGGTCATCATCAATTTAAGATGACTGACCGGTCTCAAGCTGATTTGGTTGTAAGTTGGCCCTTTATTTTATACACAAAAATTATCATAGTATATCATCATGCATAGTATACTGTATAATGAAATTAAGTCATATTAAAGGGGTGTTTTTAAAATATTTATCCCCATTTTCTCCTGGGATGCTCACGCTGCCGGGAGTTGGAGTGGAATCTGTCGTACACTGATGCTGCCAGACAACCCTCATGCTGCCAGACGCTGTGCAGCTGCGGCCACGTACTTGCAGTATCGGAACAGTCAGAAAGTCGACCAGTCGGAAGTTGCATAGGTCAGACGTCGACGACGGCCTTTACACTTCCCATCTTATTGTGTTTCAAGTGTTCTGGACCTGCAGTCCTTTATGATGCCTGTGGTTAGGGTTTTAGTGGCCTGAAGTTAAGGCATGAGGAAGATGCTAGAAGCTGCACACAGATACACATACAGACACACATACATACATAAATACTGTACAAAAGACCCGAATACCACTGGTGTATAGGACACTACTGAAATGTAAAAGAAAATATTAAATTTCAAAGAGACAAACCAACATTAAATGACAGACTGCCATGATTCAAACTTGTATCTGTGCAGGGGTGTGGTGACCAACACCCCCGTCCTTGTTTAGATGTGACTCTCTTTATTATTACATGGACAAGGTCTGTTTCAGGAGCATTAGAAAATCCAACTGGCATCAAATAGAAGCAAAAAAGCCCTAGAAAGACAATGAAACACAGAAGGCTTTATAAGAGACTTTATGAGGCATGGTAAAGAAAACCAGTCTGAGCATGTTTTAATCAAATGACCTTAAAGATGGATTCTGGCAGCAAAAAATAAGGTAGCTGTGTGTCACAAGCTGTGTATCTCTCCCGCCTTCTAATTCTTTGTCATCTGCCCACGGGGGCCAGTCTAGCCAATGGAAAAAAAGGAAATAAGTCATGTACGTTTCCTTGGCCTTGATGGAAACGCGTATCTGCACATCTTCACAACCTAGCGCGCTTCTGACGTGGGCGAGTCTAAATTTGGCAGCTCAACAACAGCGCGGAACTAAAATGTATCTTTCGCTTTGGAAAACTGCAATGCTTTGGGCATTTTCATATTGATTGATGGCTCGCTCCACTACAATTGCCCGCAACTGAATACCTCTGCAGAAATGTTATCTGATTGGGGGGAATTATAAGAAATGTTTGCATTACTTCAGGGCTGCTTTACTGTTTAACTGCAGTCTCAAGTTCTTGTGCATGATGAGGCTTGATGCCTTTACAAAATATTATTGCTGTAGTTCTGTGTATGAATATGTGTGGGGGGATGGCCTTCTCAGGTGGGGGGTCAGGTGACTGGTTTACTGAGTCACCCCACCTGATCCCTGATCACGATTTCAGACATAAAACTATGTGTTCTGTTATTTCTTGGGTCCCAGGGAGTCTGATCCGATTCTGGTGCACACATCCCCCTCACTTTTGCCAAAAGAGCTCTTTTGGTTTTTATATTCTACATAAAGGTAATGTCTTCTTTGCACTCTCCCTACATCACCCAATACAAGAAGGCCCATGCACAGTCAAACCTGGCAGAATTAAGACTGTCAGGCTAGCGTCAGTGTAGCATGAGAATTCGTCATCACAGATGTTCAGTGATGCGTCAACATTGTAACCGTTCAGTATGTGGGGGGAATTCCTCCCCGTATCAGAAGGCTGGGGGGGGAGGGTGTCAAGTCCAGTCATTCTACATATTGGCAGACTGAGTGGTTATGACTCATGATTCTTTCTAAATAAAATCCCTTGACTTCTTAGACACCTACAGATTGTGAAAATAAAATGCTTTGATCAAGTGTCATTTAACATACAACTCGCACTCTCAACCGCCATGCCGCAGACACACAAAAAACCTGAGAATATCCCTGTAAATCCCCCTTCCTTCTGATTGGACTCCTTGCCAGTCACACTGCCTTTTGATTGGACATTAGTCGGTGTGTGTCTTTTTTTGCTTGGCAGCCGATAACGCAGAGTTATATTTGTCTGCATGGGGGAGAAAATCAGACTCTGGAACTAATGTTCCGGTATTCCCCAGAGCTAAATAAACATCTTCTCCCTGCTGGAACGAAAGCCGCCAGCCTTCTCCTCCCACATTCCCTGTCGGGATGACTTATTCCACTCCCTCTGCTGAGGAATTACTCATCCCGCAGCACAGAAGGGCATCTCCCGAGCGGTGGATTCCTGTCAGCCGGGGCCCCCTAATCATTCTTGGAATACTGGGGCCATGTCAGTCCAGACGAATTGAGTCAATGGAGATAAAGTAGCTTTTTTTGCTCCAGAGCAGAAAGGTTACTCTACATAACCAGTTGGTTAGTGTCAGACCAACAATTAAGTCAACACTCAACACAATACCTCCTGCCCGCGATTATGCAGGTTTGACCCCCCTCCCCATCCTTCCGATACCTTCTTCCAGGTCTCTCGTCATCGCCAGCAAGTCATGTTGATTATGCTTTTTTGTGGTAGTAATGACACACTGTCTGAAAGAGAGGGGAAGCACAAATTGGGGAGCAGCATCACTTGGCTGGATTATTTGGCACCTCCTCTATAAATATCACCACAACTGGGAAAGTTACCTCTGTGCCAGCTGACAGTGTGCCCTGTCGTGCTTCCACTGGATATCTGTCCGTGTTCCGGAAAACTGGATCCTAAGCCTGATCCTGTGTGACACGTGAATTTTCCTGACACCTTTGTGCTCTTATATTGTCCAACGCCAATGGAACCAGTGGCAATCATTCAAGATGGCAGCACGCATGGATGCAGCGGCTTTGGTCTCCCGGCATTCTATTACAGAATCTAGGTGGATCCCAAGCACACACACATACCCAGATATGCTGAGAAAGTCAGACATGATAACAGAGATACTGTTGGATGGTGGGAAAAATTATAATAGCTGGATGAAACTTCTAAACTAAATGCAGACATTCAAACTGCAAATAGTTCTACTAACTCATTTCTCATTAGGGTTGCAGGTAATATTAATATTGTAGCACTGGGTTAGCCATCAGGCAGTGCAATGGCATACTGGACTGGTGTCACTTGCAAATAATGTAAATAGTTAGTGTTTATTATGTTGTTTTTGACAGATTGTCAGGTTGGAGAGCAGGCACTGGTTCAGTGCACCCACCACATGACGAAACACCTTGGGATCCCAGTTGGCAACCCCCCAGGCCGACTCGCGGTCCAGTACCATCCTCCAGAAATGGCCTCCTATCTGTCACGGACAGGTGTCCCCTTGAGCCCGGTCCAGCTGCTCAGGTCCTCTTTCAGGGTATTGCGCTACATTGCCAGTTCCATAACTGATGCTCCCTCACAATGCAGGTAATGTGCCTCATTCGGGACTCCCTGAGCAACTACTCCTTTAGCATGAAGTCAAACCAGTGGTACCCAAGGATTCTCTGAAGTGACACAGTACCAAAGGAGTCGAATCTTCTTCTCAACTTACTGGATAGCGTCCATGTCTCGCAGCTGTACAGCAAAACAGGGAGCACCAGGACTCTAAAGATTTGGATCTTTATCCTCACACAAAGATATCAGGAGCGCCACACATCCCTTTCCAGTGACCTCATGCCCCCCATGCTCTCCCAATTTGTCTACTGACTTCACAGGAAGAGTCAACAGAGACATGAATGTGCTGCCGAATTAAGTGAATCATTCAATGTGATTGACATTCTCTCCACAGACACGCACATTGCTGATGTCTGTGTTCAAGAGGTCATTAAAGGCCTGAATCTTGATTTTTATCCAGGACACTTGCAAGCCCAGACACTCAGACTCCTTGCTCAGTTTCTCGAAAGGCCCAACCAGAACCTCCATTGACTCTGCAAAAAGATCCCAGCATTGTTGGCAAGTCAAGATCAGTCAAGATCAGTGAATCTTTCTTCACCCACAGATGCCCCACAGCCACCGGACCCTGCAACACTACCCAACACCCAGTGTAGAGCAGAGTAGGAGCAAGAACACACCCCTGATGAACACCGGAATCAATTGGGAAGAACGCAGAGGTTCTGCCTCCACTCTGCGCAGCACTTACAGTGGCAGTGTACAAGCCAGCCATGTGTCCAGCAACTTTGGGGGGATCCCGCAAAGTCTCTTTATGTCCCACAGGGCATCAGCTGAGTAGAACACTTTACGAAAATCAACAAAGGCTGAAAAGAAACTCTGCCAATATTCACATTTGCGCTGAATAAAAACCCTCAGGGCCAGGATGCAGTTGATGGTAGACTTTTCAGGCGTAAAACCCGACTGCTCTGCTCGCTGATAGCTGAACAGGTGATCATGGTTCCTATTGAGAATGACCCTAGCATGGACCTTACCTGGCACTGTGAGCAGTTGCCACAATCCTCACAAGCTGAGATGACACCTGTCTCCCAAATGGAAGCAAAGATTGCTTTCAATGCCAGGAGGACAGCCTTACCACCAGCCTGGAGAAGTTCAGCCCGGATACCACAGATCCCTGCAGTCTTCCTTACCCCTCAGCTGGTTCACCACCTGTGCAATCTCTGTGAGATTGGGTGGTTCACAGCTCATCAGAGGATCAGCCTCAAGAACTGTGGATCCAGAGATGTGCAATTCCCTAGCTAGAGGATCAGCTTTAAACAGCTGCTCAAAATAGCTCACACAGTGGGTCATAACTGCAGTGTCATCCGTAAGCACCGTTCCATCATGCCCTGAATGCAACTCTCAGAAGAGCACATTGGGTTGTGTGTAATGCTTCGATTCCTCTGTAAGCAGGGTGTGGGGCGCTAGACCATAGATGGTGTGTCTCTTACTCACAGATCCCTCGAACTAATGCCTCCTTATCTGCCCTTAGATACAGACCCGAGTTGCCTTCAAGCCGTACACTGCAACTCCTTTCAATAATATCTAGGGTATCCGGCGAGATAAAGCACCTCCTTCTGGAAACATTAACAACACCATTACAACTCTTAGCAACCTTCAGGGTCTTGTCACGGAAGGCCTCCTACATCACATGAAAATCGACAGTCACACCCAAGTCCACAAGCTCTTCACACGAACTGCTTGCAAACTCATTACAAACAGCCTGATCTTGAAGCCTAACCAGGTCCAGCCTCATTCTTTGAGCAGGTAGCAGCTGACTGGACCTAAGGTAAATCTTCTGAGTAGCAAAAAACAAGTCTGAGGTCAGAATTCACAAACTGGCCACTTCTATGTAGCCTGCAGGTCTGCAGGAGGTCTGCAGGAGCCTCTAGCGTCTGCCCATGAGGATGTGATCGGTCTCCTTCGCCACACCACCAGTACCAAGTCCAACGAAGTGGCTCAGGGCACTGGAACCAGGACCCTGCTAGCTACAGCCCCTGACCTTTGGGAAAGTCAAGGAACATGGAGCCAATTTTCCCATGGTCACCAGACCCATGGGGACCAACACAATCCTCATAGCCAGCCCTGTCACTATCAGTGGTCACATTGAAGTCACCTATGACCAGTGGAGTGTCACCTCGTGGGCACCCATCAACCACTGAGAGAAGAATAAAATGTCATCAAGACATCACTCATTGTGGTTGAAGCATACCCTGAGACAACAGACAAGACACCCTGAGAGTGCTTTAATCTGAGTCTCATAATACACTCGTTGAAAGGAGTGACATCGGGAGGAGCTGATCCGCCACTGCAACAGCTGTTCCCTGAGTATGGCAGCCATCAGAGCAAACAGACCCCACTTACAGAGATCTGGCCACTCTCTGGTTTGCGTACCTCAGTGTGCCACCACTAAAATGTTACAAGTTATGAAGCTCATCTGAAAGCAGAGGAAGATGGTCATCATGCCGGAGAGACAAAACGTTCTACGTGCCTATTCGGATGGGCCTCCTCAGATTAGGACCCGAGTGCCGCTGTGCAGCAGGAGACGCCTCAGGACCACACCAGATCCGATCCCCAACAGGCCTGACCCCACTGGCTCTCTGGTATTTTAGACTCTTCCTGAGATGAGGCTCCTGAAGGCTTTCCCCCATCCCCTTCATGATGCGTGCAGCCTTCCTGTGAGAGGATGCAGCAGAACTACTCTTGTGGAGGGCAGAAAGCAGTCTTGTCCGCCTTATCAGAGTTTTTACGGTGGCTGGACTGCCAATCCTACCACCAGCCCATCATTTGCAGGGCCTGACGCAGTTTAACGTCAGGTACAGTTGTTATTGTGCTGTACCATGATGCCAAGTGTAATGTTTAATGTCGCATGTTGTATATAATGTATGTGTGGGCGCCCACTGTGTGTACTATGAGTAGTCTGGATGGCCAGCCCAGTGAGCAGTGTGTGTGAGTTGTCAGTGTGACTGGTAAATGTCAGTAAAAGCCACTTAGCCTTTTTTCCTGCGTTTGTTTGACCTCATTATTACCGATTTGTGACCATGCCCAGTACCCCCACAATATTACTTTGCGAAATATAGTATAATGGTCCTTCAATAGGGCAGTAACGTGTTTAATTAAGTCAGCCTTCTTCATGCACCCCAGGATGGTCCAAGCGTCCTCCTTTTAATTTTGAAATAGTTCGTTAATTTTACCTACTCTTGATTTAAAAAAAAAAATGATAATACACTATGGCCGTTGGTATCCTACACACGTCGTAACGGCTTTTTATCCAGTCCCACAAACATCGTCTTTGTCTGAAGTTAATCATCAAGACCGTTGCCGCTGATCGCAACACGTCCGCATTCACGGTCCTCTAAAGTCTGTAGTATAATAAGGACTGAAGTCGGATTTGTACATTTCGAAAACGAAAACCTCACCTTAAAATGTGCCCTGACAAATATATGTAACAGCACTTTTAAAACATATTTGTCATATACTATTTATTTATAACTATAAATCGTACATGGTTTAAAATCTTTACTATTTGGCCTTTTAATAAATTTAACACACAATAACCAATTATTTTACGTGAAAAGGTGTTGAACAGAACATCGACACTTTTATGAAGGTGTATGGAAAGTAGTCAAAACTTAATAAAACAATATTGTATTTTCGCAGAAAAATGCGTTATTGTCCGGATGTTTAAAATCGGTCAGTATTC
>JAODJW010000127.1:1432164-1443187 GCA_026777045.1 Hyperopisus bebe | reverse complement strand
TGGGCTTCTCTGTCAGTGCACTGAGGCACTGGGTTCCACACTGACCGCAGGATGGGCTTCTCTGTCAATGCACTGAGGCACTGGTTCCACACTGACTGCAGGATGGGCTTCTCTGTCAGTGCACTGAGGCACTGGATTCCACACTGACCTCAGGATGGGCCATCCATCACCTCTTCCAGCAGCAACCCAGCATTCCTTGTTGGTCTCCCATCCAAGTACTGGCCAAGCCCAAATCTGCTTAACTCCAGGTGTATTACCTAGTAGAATAAATTTTTCGTCAGATTAGATTAGAATCTCTATCCCTGTGTCTACTATCGCGGCTGGTATCCTCTAATACCAGAAATTATTTCTTGATTATTTTTAATCTCCAAGATCATTTGATTACATATTTTTGCTTTGTCTTGATAACCACAATAGTCAGGACAAGTAATATTGATGAGCATTGGGTGTCTGCCAAACAAGGTATCTGTAAAGGAAGGAGTATTTTTATAAACACCCATGCATTATGCGTAACTACCCTTTTATATAGTGCTATAAGACGTGATGAGGGTTTGGATGTTTCCAGGAAGGGCTGAGTTCAGGGAACTAGCTCCTTTTACTCATCAATAATCAAGAGGTACTTGTACTAAGAAGGGTTGCTTTTTTGTGTTTGTGAAAGCGATAGAACAGAAGCATTGGTTTGGCTCCTGTGGGTTTACATTTGGTTCATTTATTCAGCTAGAAATATGTTTTTTTTTGCATGTTTGTTTTACCTATCTTCTATGTCCTGTGGATGCCTATATTATTTGCCTAATTCAAGTCAACTGAAACTGGTTATTACACACCTGAATAACTGAAAGTCAGCTGTAGTTTGGTGTCTGCAGGAATGATTCAAATATAAATGTATACTGTAATAGGTTATGGGACCAAAGAGTTGTTTCCTTACTGCTATCATTTGTCCCAAACATACATCTGCTTTCTGCCATGCAGCTGCCTTGCAGGCCTTGAAGCGTAAGAAGCGGTACGAGAAGCAGTTGGCCCAGATCGATGGAACGCTGTCCACCATCGAGTTCCAGAGGGAGGCACTAGAGAATGCCAACACCAACACTGAAGTGCTCAAGAACATGGGCTTTGCTGCTAAGGCCATGAAGGCGGCCCACGAAAACATGTAATGAACCTCGTATTTTCTTTGTGTTTTAGTGGCTCCCTCACTTGAACGTTTTGTCTGTAAAAGTATAGTAATATGACAATGAAAGTGCCATGGATGGTGCATGAGATGTTTTTGGTCATAGGAAAATGCTGTAAATGAGCTTCTCTCAAATATCAGGAATGTGTGTTTCACACTTTCCAAACCATCGTATATAAACATTTGTGCTGGTTATAGACTGTGATACTCAAGATTGGAGGCTGGCTCCTCTACCATTAAGCAAGGTCATTAACCAGAATTACATCAGTTAAGTATCCAGCCTTAAAAATAGGTTAGACTGTATCAGAGCTATTGGATTTGTAAGCTGCTTTTCAAAGAACAGAGCAATAACAAAACTGCTGACAAACGGTGAACGGCTGTCTTAAAGAAAAACTGAATGCTTGGGCACGAGGCCTGAAACTGGTCTTGTTCTGCTGTGTTTCTAGGGACATAGACAAAGTGGATGACTTAATGCAGGAAATCACAGAGGGGCAGGAACTTGCGCAGGAAATTTCAGATGCCATTTCAAAACCTGTAGGTTTTGGTGAAGAGTTTGATGAGGTGAGCATCCTGGAGGTGGAGCTTCTGTCATTTTACTTGCCATAAGGCTCTAAAGAGCTTTGTATGTCCATATGAATTAATGTCAGTTTTGCTTTTATGTTGGTAGCAGACATTATATATACAGCACTGTATGTGTATGTAAACCATTGCATTGAAAACCTCTGCAATGTGAGGTACGTAACCTTTTGTTGTTAATTCCAGGATGAACTCATGGCAGAATTGGAGGAGTTGGAACAAGAGGAATTAGACAAAAACCTGCTGGAAATTGGAGAGAACGTACCTCTACCAAATGTGCCGTCCACATTACCTGCCAGACCACGTAAGAACCACAGTAACAGCAACATATCAGGTGGATTGTCAAGCTGTAGACAATGGAGCCTGTCCAGAATTTGCCCTAAAAGTGTAAAAATAAGCCAAATTTAAGGTTTGTTGCAGACACTCACACTTCACTTGGTGTGTGTGGCTCTTATCTGGACTTTGAATCATGCAAAATAGCTATTTTCAAACAGATGTTTGACTTCTGTTGGATAGGTATGAGGACAGTGCCTCTGTTTTCCTGGTCATCTCCCTGGAAACATGTGGTCCACTTGTTCTGTCATAACAGTGCACTTTTTATTACGGCCCATTAAACTTCACTGTGGTCATGATCATAGTGTACTCTACTCTAGGTTAATAGACCTGTTATGAAATGGTGTGACTTCTCAACTCTTTTCTAGTCTGTTTTTTAATGAAAAAGATGTCCAAGCCACCCTATGATGTAATGAGATTGTCCAGTTCATGATTCTGCAGCAGTTGGCCTTCCGGCTCAGTGGAGGTGGTCCACAGCATGGACAGTATCGGTCATCCCTCAGACTTACTTCCGGTTATTTCAGTTTCTTTTGCCTCCTCCTTTTCAGTGGCAAAGAAAGAGGAAGATGAAGACGACATGAAGGACCTGGAGGCCTGGGCTGAGGCTATGTAGTCTGAGCTCTGACGCTGTCGTCATCACTATCATCACCACCCCAAGTGGATGGCAAGAAAGGACTCTGGTTTAATGTGCTTGTTTTGTATTTGGAGGGAATGCTAAATAAATAAGAATATACTCCAAAACCCATAGCTCTCTGTGTCAGCCCAAAGCAGTTAAGGGTGGTGACAGCTTATTTGTTGCAAAAAAATATCGATGATCATAAGGAAGGCCACTACTCTGGAAACACCAAAAGGAGAATGCTGCTTTAGCATTTTTTTTTCGTATCTTTGACCTACATACTACTGTACATTCATAATGCTCAGAGGCTTCCCCTTCTGTACACTCCTCTGCTGAAGTCGTTACTCAGTACTTCGCACGCTCTACGTCTGTGAGTTAAAGTGGTAGGAAAGTCAAAGATGCGTAATGAGGGCAGTACCAGTAAGGATTACTGAAGACGGCATCATCAGGCAGCTGTGTTCCATTGTGCGGATCGACTCAGTTTTCTGTTCAACATCGTGTAAACATGAATGGAATATCCGCCAACAACGGCTCAATTGGAATGTAAATTTTCATCCAACTGTAACCCTTAAAATTTCTGTTAATTTTTAAACATACATGGAAAGTGGTGATGTTTTTGGAGAGAGATTATCTGGCTCTGCCTCTGCTTTCTTTCTTTGTGTGTCTCTATGTTTCCCTTATATATAAAAAATAAATAATGTAACACTAGGAAAAAAGACTATTTTAAATACTAGGGGAATTTACTGCCTGTCAGTTTAGATTGAGTGAAAGATTTAAGTTTTCATGGTAAAAATTGGCAATTGGGTCTTGTGTATGTTTATATAGAGAGTAAATGATTGTAATATTCCACACACAAATATACTGACAGAATAATGGTTATTTATGGCTATGGGTTATTTTTTTGTTAACTTCCTTTAACATTTTGTAGCCTATCCTGATATCAAAGCTGCTTGTTTTCTAATTGTATAATTTTCCCTTAAACTATGTAAAATATGTATATTCTGATTGTAGAAGCAAAAAATGGCCACTTTACATTGACATGCTCCAAAAGAGTCTATTGAATTTGTGTTCAGGGCTGTGTGTTTTTCCAGCTTTATCTGTCTTGGGGTTTCTCTGACTTGCCACCTTCTTACCACCTGCCCTTGTTCTTACGGTACGCCAGAATTAAACCTTTTGCCAAATATCTGTTCTGCTCACATCATGCTTTGACAGGAACAAAGTGCTCATCTTGGCCAGGACAAGAAGTGCAGAATGATCTCATGTCGCTTGGATACAAACAGGGTCATGTTACTTTGTGAGACAGCAGTAGGAAATGGAGCCCAGCCCTTCTGTATGAACAGGATTATCTGGCAAATCAATTTGTTTTTCTTCTTTCCGTATTGA
The DNA here is from genome assembly GCA_026777045.1 of Hyperopisus bebe. NCBI lineage: Eukaryota > Metazoa > Chordata > Actinopteri > Osteoglossiformes > Mormyridae > Hyperopisus > Hyperopisus bebe. The sequence continues at coordinate 1,439,114 of JAODJW010000127.1, read as the reverse complement.
GGACAGCTTTAAATGTGATTGGCCCATTCAGTATTTGTTATTTATTTTACTATGTTAACATCTTTGCCACCTTTTACAAAAGATATTAAAATTTAAATATGTTGGCACTTTTTCTTTTCTTTAATTATACAGATTATTACTGGTGTGCTTTAAGAGTTTTTTTTCTTGATGTGTGCTTTCGCTTAGCAAGGTGAGTACAGCCTAAACTAGGGATTTCCCTTTTGATGACTGCAAACTGGTTTACAGTGTGCAAAATTCGATCTGGGTTGGTGTGCTGTTGGGGGGGGGGCGTTGCTGATGATGGAGCTTGTCGCCTTGGAGGTAGGGAGAAAATGCAGGACAAATTGTGTCCTTTGTTGATTCAAAAAGGGACGATCCTGTGGAAGCAGGATGGATGGCATCTGTAGTGGTCTTGGTGGTGCATCAGTGGTGGCACAGGATGGATGTTAAAAGGGATGTGGCCTGAAAAAAAATATGTTTTGGGTTTTGGAAATAAACCAACCCCCCTTAACGCCCAGGGTTCCGCCTTTCATCACATGAAGGAATGAGTGTAGGGGTGGCGTAGCCTTGTCAGCATGAAGCAATTGATATAAAAGGAAGACTTGACCTGCAGGAAACCGATGGCAGTTGTCTTGTCATGTAGGGCAAATAATTAATCTTGTTAATGCCGTCCTAGAATGAAAGCCTCCAGCTTGATTTGTAAATAATTGCTTTGTATTCATGATTTCTGCCAAGGAAAAGTCAACTACTAATAGTATTATTGATAATTCTGAAATGCTTTTAAATGTTATACCCCCAAACTGTAACAAACAATGCTTTGTTTGCAATTTGCGTAAGTATAGGTCCATTGGAATGCTGCTCTTTGCCCTCCATAGTGTAGGAGGGTCACAGTGCAGGGTCAGCCAGTGTGCAGCACCACTGGAGCTGGGGGCTAAGGGTCTGTGACTGTTCTGCTGAGGCTGGGCCTTGAACTGGCAGTGTTCTGATCATGGGCACAAACACACTGCCTGCTCAGCCACTCACCTCCCCCGTTTACATGCATGTACTCTTCTAATACATTAAACGGACGCTGAAATACGTGCATATGGCAAGTTTTGATATACCTATCAATTGTTAATGTTTTAGGGCATGTTGTCGGTTCTGGTGTTTCAGCATTTATTTTAGTTTAATAAATAAATTGGGGAGGGGTCTCAATTCATATGCAACATACGAGGCTATTTCCCATACAGGCCATACAAAAACATACAAAAAATCTAGTCCCGTGAGTCATAACACCTCTGCTTTACAATGCTATGAAGTTCGATGTCAATCCATAAATGCGATGAGTCTTTCCTGTTTTCCAGTAATATTTTTGCTTCATAATTGTTGGAAAAAATAGGCCTAGATGTTTTCTTACCATTCTGTCAGAACAGTCATATGCTTCCCTATTAGGGCTGCATACTGATTAACCTCAGGGACTAAAATATAGCAATTATGGGTACATTACTCATACACAAGCTGTGAGGGTATCCCATCCTATTAGGGACATACACATAGTAATCAGAAAATGTTAATGATAGACAATAATGGACCTTTCTTGGAGAATACATGTCCCTTATGCTGTCATAATATTTTTTATTCTTGAAATAAAACATGATAAAGATTGATGAATAGACTTAATAAACTTTCTCCATAGCATAGTCCAACAGAGTGGAACTTTGAAAAAAAGGTTAAGAGTTGAAGCTTTGCACAGTTGAATTCCGAGCTGGAAAAAAAATATCACTTCCTAATAATGGTTTCAAAGACATTGTGTTTTTCGGAAGGTGAGAAAGTACATGCTAATACGGTGGAAGATGACTTCAGGGACATACAGTACGAGTAATATTGTACAAAACAACTATACTTTCACCTGATTTGTATGTATGATTACAGACAGTTTAGCCTACACTATAACATAATTGAAAAACATTGAGATGCTGGTTGACAGTTCTTGTGGAAGTTTAGTATTTTGCAGAGAGGCTATAATGAATTTGAATGCATATGCAATGCAACAGCAATTTTCCTGTTTAAGCTGCCACCACCCTTTGTAAACCGGTACGATACGGTATATAGTCGTCCCCAGATTCCACACAAAAACCCACACACAAAAAACGGTAACGTATATTTTCCTTTATTCTTAACAAAACATAACGTTCCTAAAATGCCAGGTTTAGGTGAATGCAGGCAGAAATATGGGTATGCTATCTAACCTACTCTGCACCAAGCCAGCAACTAGAGCCACCCACCATCACGCAGTATTACACACCCCCAAAAAGGTCTAAAGCGATAGGTTAGACTTTAACACACGTCATTATTATGTACAATTCATTTAACAAGATTAAAACAACCAGCAGCCGCTAAGACCCTCGTGTGTGTGTGTAGCTCAGTCCGTAGGCATCGGCGTCCCGAACAGCCACCAAAAACACACACACACAAAAATCAACACGTCGCACACAAAGTCCTGCCGAACGTCCCTCGCCGGTCCCTCCACCCGAAAGTTAATCCAGCATGACACCCACGCGATGACATTTTCCCATCACGTCATCACACATATATCAAAAAAGGTGTGTAAAATACAACATCGCATTTTTAATGTCTATTATCCCTGTTTAAGTGACACAGAAGAAACGTAAGCCATTACATGTGGGTAAGTAAATCATAGGACCATAAAAGTCACCGTATAACATGAGCGATCGAAATACCAGAATGAGAATACAGGTGAACTGGCACCGAAGTATGTAGTTTATCCCAACACAGCTACAGGATGAACAAGAACGTGACACGTTACGCATGAATACACCAACTTCATAACATTAAACTAGGGAGCATGTGCTGGCTGAGCGTATTCAGATAATCTGTAAGGAAATAGCCCTATCACTACACCTACTACATCTGCAAACTAAATTCACCTTCCACTGTAACGAAAATACGGTTACGCTGCCATCACACCCACCAGCAATATCGCGCTCTGATTGGCTGGTGCTTTGATAGACAAACCGGGGGCGTAGCACTCGGGGGCCAATTGCTTTTAGGAATACCTCATGAATATGATAATAATTAAGGAGTACTTAAAATCAACTCTGCCAGTTTTGTTTCTTTCCTCCCTCTTGTCAGTTGCCGGCAGTTAAGTCGCCCCTTAAACTTCAGATTTAAAACATGTCGGAGAAACTGCCATTCAAAGTCGGTCAGTATTGATGCTCTATTACTTAATTTGAATGTAATTCTTTTAGTTAAGTGCTGAGGTGAGAGCTTAGCTTGTTAGCTATCGTGTCATATGGTACGGTCGTGAAAGTATATCGTAAGGTGAGTATTATGTTAACATAATAGGTCAGATATTAACTAGCATTTCAAACGATCTTCGCTTACTAATTATATTGCACAGATTTAATCAGTAATCGGTTTCCCGGTCAGTGTGTAGCTGAGGATGACATTAGCTGATTTATTTGTGCGCATGCTTGCTATGTGAACAGGATATTTTCTGCTAATCGATTTTGCGTTGCGATGTTCATTTTTAAATCCGATTTCTGACAAAATCTTTCGAGTGTGAAGCAAGGTGCATATATAAAACTTGGCTGCGTCTCAAAAGCGCATGGTTTTCAGCCGAAGACGGAATTCGTAAGCTTTGTAGAAAGGCGGTAGTTGTAGTCAATTTGGGTCGCTGAGCGCATTTACGCGTATTGGACGTGCTTGGTTTCAGGACTACATAGCGTAAGATGCATTGCGTCTAGCCGCCAGTTTTTCTCTGATTGACAGCTTCAAGCAAATGGTCGAAATGTAATACAAGAAACCACTGTTGAACTAGGCACGTGGAGCGATAAAAACCGAACTTGGGACTTCGCCTGAATTGCCGCCAAGGTTTAATGCAGTATATAAAAAACCTGAACAAAACCAGTACAGTAGTTTTAAAAATTGAACAACAGAAATGTTTCCCTTCAGTGCACATTCAACTTTTTGAGTCGATTGCTGTGTGTCACGGGTCTCCAGCTCCGGTCCTGGAGAGGTACTGTTCAGTAGGTTTTTTTCTCCTACCTTGGCCCCTAATGAGCCTCACCTCTTCTCAGGTAAATACCAGGGCCAGGTGTGGCTCATCAGAAGCCAGGTAGGATTGAAAACCTGCTGGATAGTAGCTCTCCAGGACTGGAGTTGGAGACCCCTGTTCTGTGTCCATGAAATGCTTTAAGCGGTTTATCCTGAATTCCTTTAGAGGGTTTACTTTGAAGGATTTTTACTTTAAGCATAACCAATTGACTTGCAAATGGCATTAAATTGGAGGGACCGCTGCTCTGTAACGTGTGAAGTAAGTGAATATTTTGCATGCCAGAAGTACAAAGGGTTGTTTTGTTAATTGCAGGGGTGTTTTCTGTCCGGTGGGTGGTCAGTTTCTCTGGGTCACCGCGGACCTTTTAGGGACACTTTGATTGCCAGTATTGAGCCAGTTTTCAGTACTGGTGTCAGATGTGCGCCAGAAAAATGCAAACTGCCACAAATTCAGAATGCATGATGTCTTCTCATGTCACACGTGAGCTGAAGTTCAGTCACTGAATGAGTGGCTGCGTCTGACGCGTCTCTTTGTGACAGCGGACATCAGCCTGGCGGAATGGGGGCGCAAAGCCATCACCATCGCAGAGAACGAGATGCCAGGACTCATGAAGATGAGGGAGCTCTATGGGCAGTCCAAACCACTGAAGGGTGCCCGCATTGCCGGCTGCCTCCACATGACACTGCAGACTGCTGTGCTGATCGAGACACTCCAGGCTTTGGGAGCAGAGGTGAGAAAGTCATGTTTCTAGCTGTGTTTTTATGGCTGGCATTTTTGCCTTTTAAAGCCTGAGAAACATTAGTTATAAGCTGTGTCTAGTCAACAGCTGCCAATCAGCATTGCTGTTCACCTGACTCTTGTAGATAGGACACACTAGGCTGTTGCCTATAACAGGGAGTCCATTCCTTAACTTCACCTGTGTCTTATGATGGAGTTCTGTTTTTTGTTTTTCTTGAACTCTTGACTGGGCCCTAATATCCAAGTCTGAAACCTATTTGTAGTGTTTTTGTCTGTTTTCTTGTGCGTGCTCTTCCTTCTTTCCCGCTATTTTACTTAAACAGTCTCCATATCCTGTTTCCCCCTCAAATCCCTGTTCTTTCTCCATCCCACCAGGTGCAAGTCTTTCCCTAAGGTGTCCTAAGGTCGATAATTTCTGGTGGCTGACCATAACCATTAATTGTGCAGTTATGGTATGGCTGTAAATACACACTATCATTAACTTTTTCTGGCTCAAAAGCAAACTTTTGTCAGTTACTGGCTTCAGTATTGTAGCTTTCTTGGGTGTCTGTACTAAATTTCTGTCAGATGTTTAGCAATTTAAGAAGTCATCCTGTGCAAGATGTTTCTTACAGATATTAGCACTCAAAATGAAGTATCTCATGGCTGTATGCAAACTTATTTTTATAAATGTGTGATTTTAAGAATTTCTGTAGAGTATGTGATTTAATGACTTAAGCCATAAATGATTGTTAATTTTATATCATGTTCTGTGAGGTTCCCTAGGGTACATGGTATCCCTCTTGAATGCTTTTTCTTTTATCAAAGTTTTTTTTTTCCCCCAAGTTCCTTTGAAGCAGATCTGCATTTGAACCAAACTGTGTCCTTGTACCTTGTAAACCAATCCGTCTGCCTCTTCCCACCCCCCCCCTTATCACCCCCCACCCCCCCCCCCCACCTACAGGTCCAATGGTCCAGCTGTAACATTTTTTCCACCCAGGACCACGCTGCCGCCGCCATCGCCAAAGCTGGGGTTCCAGGTGAAAAAATGTTGTTTTAACCTCTTCTGTCCTTATGGACTTTTTCTTGATATTTTGTTAGAAAGGAGGGTGACCAGATACCACATAATTACAGCAGCAGGTAGTTGTGCCCCCAAACATTCAATAAGTGTCTTGGTATTGAGTTATTGATAAGAAGTTATTGATAATTAACCGCCCATCTTATAAACCGTCCATCTTATAAAAAAAACAAAAGGATATAAATATAACTGCTTTCCATTTATTGGTTAAAAAAACTTAAAAAAACAAAGCAAGGAACTTTTAACAAGCCCCGTTCGTGTGAATACACACCTGCTTAGTCGGTACTTGTTCACTGCGACTCTGCATTGTACGGAATCCATAGCGGACGTTCGCTATTATCTTGTCTGACTTGTGTTAAGGTCATGACTTACTTTTCTCGTGATCTCAGGCTAGAGTTGCTTTCTTGAGATCATGAGTTATTTTCTGGATCACAAAATAACAAAAGTTATCTCGGGGAAAATAAAAGCAATTAGACATGCAGACAGCGTTTTCTGCAAGAGAAAAATGCATTCTGAATTCCATGACTAATGCAGTTGAATCTGCACACTTTTTATTGCATTCTCCACTGAAAATTAGTATTTCCCTCCCGTGTGCTACATATAAGGGGGAAATTCTTCACCATTGTCAGAAATGAATTTCAATCCTTGAATGCTTGTCTTCTGTGACTTTAGGGGATTATTACTTTAAAAAGTAACATTGGTGGTAAAACTGTTTCGCACTATTATGATTAAACTTTTGCAATTAATCCGGGTTTCACATGCATGCCGAACTTTGTAGAGAATCCGTGCAGATCATGGACCAGAGATGGCCTGTTACACCACTGGCTGTATGTTTGAGGGAGTGGAACGAGGGGTATAGAATCAGTTGATTTGTGTGGCTGTTTTAATATTTCTTCATTGTCTTCCATTGTTGTTGGCTTCAGCTTTGTCTTTTTTTTGAGTCGATGCTCAATAACTGCTTGTTCGGTGGCGTGAGATGCAGGCTTCTCACACACTTGACATCAGAAAATGCAAACTCCATAAACACTAATGTGTGCAACCCTGAAGCTGCAAGATGAACACACTATTCTTTGAGCTGCACATTTTGTACTACCGATT
>JAODJW010000127.1:1421161-1431634 GCA_026777045.1 Hyperopisus bebe | reverse complement strand
GGGGGGGGGCATGCTGAACCTCTATAAGTGATGTCCTGAGGACTTTGTACTCTGTGGCCCTTTACCTTTGCTTAGAATCACAATAAGTCTCATGACTTGTTCAAGTAGATAAGTGATGGAATGCCAGCCATCTTTATTTGGTTGCTTTGATATCCTGTGTGTCCCACAGCAAATATTAACCCTAAGGATGATTCTATCCTTGGGAGTCTCAGGCTGATGCATTATGGTTCCAGTCTGCCATCTTCCCGGTATCCTAGATGAAACTCTGATCTTGATTGTGAGCTGTGAACTTATGAACTGCAACTCCAGGGACACTTTTTATGTGGCTGTTGGGGACCTTCATTTTGTTCCCCCAAATATATGAAAGGTCAAGCTTCAGATTTTGACAAGGATGCTAGTAGGCTTGGGTGGCAAGACGGTATTATGCTACATCCTCGTATTTAGAAATTCCGAAGGCATTATTTTTAATATCGGTAAAAATACAGATGCTCCTCCTTGTATTGCACTTATACAGAGATGCTGTATTGTCATGCCCAGCGTTGAAAATGATTGGAGCCTCACTTAAGATGATAATGCACCATAATCTATGGCAATGTTCTCAATAAACAAAGGGTGATTTTTGTTTAATTTTTTTTCTCATTTGGGTATCACAGTATACCTCTCACTAACATTTTAGCCATATCACTAATCTTCTTATCAAATTGTTGCCGTAAGTTAATCGTAGGTATAGTACCGAAAAATGCTGGTAACCAGATATATTTTTACACCTGTCATCTAACTAAAACCCTGGAGTTGTCTCCTTATTTCACTAGTGCTCAACTTCCACTTTGATGGCTTTCTCTCTGATTCCAGTTTGCCGTAGCCTACATGATTTACTTTTTTAATACTATAATATACTGTATACAAGGGCAAATGGCTAGAAAATATGACTGTATGGGGAAAAATAGATACCACCCAAGCCTAGAAGCTAGACTGTTACCAATGATCATCCACCCAGATCCTGATACAGTAAGCTCACCATGTGGGTTGTGGAATTTTTGGTTGGCAGGTGGTATAAGCCATTCCTTTCTTTAGAGGTGTCCTCTAAGTGGCTAATCCGAAGTAAATGTTTTGCAGTTTACGCGTGGAAAGGGGAGACCGACGAGGAGTACATCTGGTGCATTGAGCAGACCCTCTATTTCAAAGATGGCCAGCCGCTGAACATGATCCTGGACGACGGCGGCGACCTCACCAACCTGGTACATCAAAAGTACCCCAAGCTGTTGGCAGGTGATCCTCCTCGGTCGCTTCTGGAGGCGTCGCCCTTTGGTTCTGCATTCACTGTGTGCCAGTTCCTCGTTCTTCTCTTAACCTGATCAATATTCCTTTTTATTTCTGGACTGTTCACTGGTGATTTAAGCTAAATTTTAAGGATTTACCACCACACAAGTATTTCATAGCTGGAACAAGCTGTATTGTAATCACAAATCAAATGTCTTCCAGATTGTTGTATTCAGTAGATGGTACCTGGGACGGTTACGAAAAGTAACAAACTATGTATTCAGGAAGTGAAAGATTGAGTGCTATGGAGGTTTGTGGGTTTTTTGTTCTCCTCATGACCATATCATGTGGGAGCCAAGGACGGAACAACTTGTTTTTTCGCAGTGGTCTAGGAGCTGGATTAGGATGTTGACAGTATGACTGTGAAGTAATAGGGGAAAAGGGTAATCTAGGCTACAGGGCAATATGGGTCAGAAAATCAACCAGATCTCTGTGTGTGTGTGTGTGTGTGTGTGTGTGTGTTCACTCTGTATAACGATTAAGTACAGCTTAGTTTGTGCTGACTCATGCTGATCATATGAATTGCATTTCCCTTGGAAAGTCCTTTTCTGTGTCTGGGTATTTAACATGCTGATGGAATTAAAAAAAAATGCTCTGAGAAAAGCCCTTCTGTAGAGCTAAATAATTTGTCAAAATTATATTTTTATATATAAAGTAATATAACAGATGAATAAAAGTATTGCATTGTTTAGTGGCAATGTAAGCCACTGGCATCTGATTTAAAGAGGATCAGTACTGTAGTAGCATTAATTTAGTCCTAATATTTTTGTGAGCCCAGTTCAAATTCACGGCTGTTGGGCCAGTATTAAGGGCAGCAGAGTATAAACAAAACAGACTGACAGCTCCAGCTCCTACTGGTGAATATTTACACTTGAATCCTATTATCCATGAGATTAAACGTTATTCTCTGTGTGACCTTCATCTTGTACTGTCAAGGCAGCCCGGTAAAGACCGGCTTCTGGGCCGGCTGTAGGTGTTGCTACATGCCCGAAACCTTCACGTCTCAGCATAGCTTGGCCCAGAAGAAACGGGGAAAACATCACAACCTTTGTGGCAGGTTCTAGTATGACATGACAGTGGCAAAGATGGGTCATGGTGTGGGGCAGGATTTGCAAGTTCATCTTTATATAAAATGCCCAATAAAATTATCTTTTTTAATTGAGCTTCTTTATGGGGGTATCTCAGTTGACCATTTCGAATGGTTTCTCTTGCTGTTATCGGCATGCAGATAAGCACTGACTTATTTGGGGGGGGGGGGTGCTTTTTATCCAAATTAGTCATAGCAGCGTGAGCAGCTTGTGTGCATTCATATTCTTTTCTAGTACTGCAGTATATTGTTGCCTAAATGCAGTAAGTTAGTTACTAATGGTGATTTCGGTGTTCTAAGAGTGTGCGTGTCTTTACAGTGAGACCATATATATGAATGTACCAGTCACTTGTAGTCTATAATCCCTAAGGATTAATTTCTACACATTTGTGTTCAGCTTGTCCACCATAATGGAGACACCTCCCAGCTCTTTTTGTGGCTTGTTCTGGTTGGCTCTGTTTTTCTGGCATTCAAAAAAAAAATCATGTTTCGCTTCTTAATGATCTCTGAAATGGATATAAAAATGTATTCAAGGGATAAATTAGATACCAGCAGGCATTACTCCTTCGAATTTCCCGTTCAGAGGTCTAATAAAGTTTAATGGGAGAACCAGGAAGCAGTTAAGGTTGTAGACCAGAAGGGTACTTGTTATGTGGTTCCTCTTGGCGAGAAAGAAAGAAAGAAAAAGGGGGAAAAAAGGGAAAATTAGATCAGAATCCACTAACAGCATTGCTGTTAAGCAACTTTGGTTTAGGTTCTTTAGTTAAATTTTCAAACATGTCGTAGAGTTGTTGTGATAAATAGCAGGAGGGAAGGACCTCACCATTCCCATGAAGTCCTGTCATTCCATACATCTTTCAGTAGGGGGAAGCTTAACTCCACAAAACCAAACTATGGCATGACTTGAATACTTAAACAGGCTCACCTAACCTGTGGCCGGTACTACGAAGCGGGGTTACTACCTTATCGGGGTAACTTGTTGGATTTAAGGTACCACAGTTTAAATGGACTTCATATCATTCACTTACATTTTGCCAAGACTACCATAAATCCGACAACTTACTCCGATAAGCCAGTAACCCCGCTTCATAGTACGGACCCCTGAGTTGGATCCCTCATGTTCAGAGTAGCATTTTTAAAATAACCCACCAGAATCTTGTAGCGGAAATATCGGTTGATTTACACGTACAGTATATTTTCTTTTTTGAGGAATCACCCAACTGTAACATGGAGTAAACGCAGTGTGATTGATCTGGATGCTACCTGATGTCCTTTCCTGTTTAACAAAGGTGTTCTATTGTTTCTGCCACAGGAATCAAGGGAATCTCTGAGGAAACGACCACTGGGGTGCACAACCTGTACAAAATGCTGAAGAAGGGCGAGCTGAAAGTCCCCGGCATCAATGTCAACGATTCTGTCACCAAGGTCCCTCCCACCCCAACTGCAAATACCGTTCGCCATTAAAAGGGCTGCTTGGCTGACCAGTTCCTATATTCACCCCCCCCCCCCTTTTAACTTTAGAGCAAGTTTGACAACTTGTACGGCTGCAGAGAATCTCTGATTGACGGGATCAAGCGTGCCACCGACGTGATGATCGCCGGAAAGGTGGCCGTGGTGGCGGGTTACGGCGACGTCGGCAAGGGCTGCGTGCAGGCTCTGCGCTCCTTCGGCGCTCGGGTCATTGTCACGGAGATCGACCCCATTAATGCTCTGCAGGCTGCCATGGAAGGTGCACGTCTGCTCAGTGCTGCTGTTTTGCTTTTGGTGTTTTTAATACAAAATCGTATCCTGTGTGTAATAAAGTTTAATGGGAGAACTTCAAAGCACTGGGGTTTTGGACGACCAGGGCAGGATAAATGCTTTATATCTTTTAGTACCCTGTAAAATATTGCTCTTTACAAACATTTTACTGAAAATTGTACCATGTCCAAGGGTTCAGATCTCACCAGTTTCTACCATGAGTATTGCTGGTCAAAGAGGATTGTGATACAAATACCAGCATAAAAGAGCAGGCAGTAGGGCAGGTTAAGGATCTCGCAGTATGTCAGTATACAAACCCCCCCTGAGTAAATTTTTATAGCAGTTGTATAAAATCATGCCCTGTGTGTGTTTTTTTTTCCTTTGTTTTAATGGGAAGATGTGGGATAATTAATTTTAGTTTTATTATTTCCCTTTCAACACAGGGTACGAAGTCACCACTATGGAGGAGGCCAGCAAGGAGGGGAACATCTTTGTCACAACGACGGGCTGTGAGGACATCATCATGGGCAGGTCAGTGGTCTGTCGCCATGTCGACACCTCAGCCTGGTTCCCTGTGACATGCAAACATGCCGACTGGGTGGGGTGGGGTGATTCTGTGCAGCTTGTCCTAGAGGGATGAGGACAACTGCTTTTATGATGATTGTTGGTCTGTCGTAAAATATAAAAATATATATACTGCTTCCTGTGTTCCTTCTCTACTGAGAGACAGAATGCATGGTGTACATAAAGCCTCACGCCGCAGCTTCAGTGCGATTTCTCTCTCGTCTGATTTACCTTAATGACCTATACAGTCAAAAACTGAAACCAAAGGAAAGGCATAGAACTTATGAAGAAGTGGTAAAGTTTCATTTCCCCCCTCCCCCATCCAGCTAACAAACACTTGTTCAGTATAGGGTCATGGTGGGGGGAGAGCCTGTCCCAGGAGACGCACGCCCTGCACAAGACGCCAGTCTGTCACAGGGTATATGCTATATGTAGGTCAGAAATGCCATTTTGGGAGGGAAGCTGGCGAACGCATGTAAGCTCCGCATGCAGCGAGGTGAGGATTCGGGCCCCAATCCTGGAGGAAGGGCGCAGCAGTGCAGGCTCACTGCTGGGCATTTAATGCGGCAGCCAATGCATTTAATGAGTGCGTTTACTCATTTTTCAGTAATTCAGTTCGGAAACAAGCAACAGGACACAGCAATAACTTCTTAAATAGCTTTAGTACTGCTAAACTGCATAGTGCAGCTCATTACATTGGGAGTTTGCCTAATGATTTTTTAAAAATTATTTTTAAGGAACATTTTGAGATGCAGTCTATAGTAATAATTATGGTTGTGATGGTAGTTACATTGCACTAAAAAGCAAGAGATGGTTAACGGGCTCAGTTCAAATGACTGCTCTTGTAAGCCATAAACAAGGATCCATCCTATGTCTTTCTTTACCCCATCCTCCAATGAACTGTGTTTCTTTGAAGGTTCCCTTCTGCAAGATGGGCTTTGGCACACTTTGTAAACAAGGGACTGATTTACAGACTGTTTATATGGTGGTTTTGCACATTTAAGGGCATGACAGCAAGAGAAGTGATTTTTGTTTGCCACAAATGACTGCAGTAACATAGTAATTCTTCTGATCCAGTTAAATACACAGAACAAAATGAATTCCGTTTCCTACATGAAACCTTTCCTTGTTTCCTTGTTCCATTACAGCTTTGAATGGGCAGGGGAAGTTAAAATGGTTACAAAATTCCTTTTAGTTTAGGAAAGCTGCAACAAAAACCTGCCCCAGATGTGAACATGGCTGCTGCTGACTTATAAATGCATCCATCCAAATGGATGTTCTGGAATTCTGGAAGTGGGAAATGCCATGTTGATTTAAGAGATGCAGTAAACAAATATTTCCATGTCGATTTAACCCTGATTAATACTGCCTAACAGATGAGGCTGCTTACGTACTTTCTCATGCATTTTAGGTTCCATCATCTTCGTCCTGTGGTCTCAGTGTTTTTGATTCAGCCCCTTTAAATCCTTAGTTTTCTGTCTTGAGCTGATGCTGCCCTCACCCAGTTTCCCTCCTGAATACACACACACACACACACACACACACACACACAGTGGCCTCTGCTGGTTAGTGTTAGCAGCAGATGTTTGGCCTTCTCCTAAACATGCCTCCAGATCTCTGGTTGTTGTGACAAGTCCATGGCAGTCAGCCTTGAATATTTACTTTCCTGTGATGCCGATCAGAACGCCTGAAAAAAGTTTTTTCCCTCACTATTTTCAGCTTTGTAAATGTTGAATATTTATAATTTTGTGCTCTTCTGATGTGTATTTTAATGTCAGAATTATTGCATTACTCAGGAACAGTCCTTTACAAGCACAACATCACATATGGTCTCTATGCCAGCCATCTGATTTGATTACTTTATATATTTGCGTGCAGAAATTAGCTACAGTCTTTGTGTCCCCCCAGATAATTTTCAAATTAATATAACTACAGAGCAGAAATAGTTTTTTCGATACCATTTTGTTTTTAAATCAATTTCAACAACAAAAATATGTTAGACATTAAAGCACAAGTCTTTCATTTAAGCAAGTCATTTTGTTTGTTAGTTATTGGTTAGTTACTGGGGGGAGCAATAGCAATCATAACAGGACACAGTGCTGGCACATTTCACTGCTGGCACCAGCGATAGATAATTCCATCTGCTCTCTTTTTCTGCACTTTCGCACAACATTCATGTTTGTGCCGGTGCTTGTGGTCAAGCAAATAATCACTGCAAATAATCACTGTAAGCACCTCCACAGTAGTGCCTCTGAGGAACTGTAATCAGACCGAGTTCCGTTGATGTCACGCTCATACACACACGCATACCAATGCACACCAGTTCTCACACTCTCTGGGTGTTTCATGTGATGTGCAACAATGTGGTCAGCCATTATACGGGGGCATATTTGTAAGTCTTACTGGTGCGCCTAGTTATAAAATTTTGTCACACTGTCGCCAAAAATGGTCGCAGTCTGGAACCCTGTGGAGCTACACTTTTGATTTCTTAGGCTTTTTTTATGCTACGCGACAAACAAAAACAACATACTAACGAGCCAGTTCACGAGTTACTCTCTAGGCATACGGCTTTCCTTTGTGTTTGTGTAGCGTTGCGTCAAACAGCCAATCGGCAGCAATTTTAGGTCTTTACACAAGTATGCTGCATGCTTATTAGCTCACAGATGCTGAGATTTACTGTATGGGTATCAGAATTTTGATGGCGATGGGATCGAAGCATTTCAGTCGTTACCACAAAATTACCAAAGTTCAGTATCCAGCCCTAATCGGATGGAGCAAAATCAAAATTGAATCATATCCTGGTAAAGCTTACGATTTATACCTCTAACCAGCACTAGGTTATGCAACTTCCATTTTTACAAGGCAGGTGTTTACTGTGTTTTTTATATTGGGATATTTTCAGGTGTTTCTATCAGCATCTCTTTAGCTTTTGTGTGCATGCATATCAGTTCTGTACACAGTTGAACACATATGGTCCTCCCCCTGACAGGCATTTTGAGAACATGAAAGAAGATTCCATAGTTTGCAACATCGGCCACTTTGATTGTGAGATCGACGTGAAGTGGTTGAATGAGCACGCCGTTGAAAAGGTCAACATTAAACCTCAGGTAATGATGTTCTTTGCAATGGTTTTTAAGCAAGGTTAAGGAGGGAAGGTGATTACCAGTATAAGGAAAGAACCTTAAACTAAGTCACGTTTTGAATAAGTGATGTTCAAGTATACATAATAGGGAGAGTATACAGTGGGGTTGGACCAATCTAGAGTTTTCTTCATGCTCTTTCTGTACAGTTGCAGAGTAACTAAAGCTAGGTAGATGTGTGCAGACTGCTCAGCTCCTGGACAGTAATATGGGTAGGTGTAGAATTGTACACCTGGGTAGATGTAGAATTATAACTTCTTATGCAAGTGTTTGTGTCCCATGAAGTGGAAATTCTTCTCCACTGGGAATGATGTCCATGAGGACTTTACTCTGCAGATCATGTGTCACTGATGGGTCACTTCGGAGAGCAATTGGAAAGTAGCTCTTTTGTCAGAAGCTGGTCAGCTACCACAGCTATGGCTGCCTAAAAAGGATACACTTGCTAATTCTACCTCTAGCCAAATGTGGAATTCTAAGGTCCTGCCAAACAGTTCCACAGTTTCTGGCCAAATTTGTGTTGCCATGCTAGGATGTAGCATTTTGTGCTACATTGGTTCTTGTTTGACCCAGTTACAAAGGTGAAAGTGACAGTACCTCAATTACTATGATGAATGTGCTTATTTTTTTGTTTTAGCTAATTTCTTTGCTATAACAAATCAATCATGGCTTTCTTCATTGATTTTGGCACTATGACATCTACCATCCCTTTTTACTAAATTCCTCTGGTTCATTTGTGGTTCTTGTCCTTAGGTGGACCGCTACCGTTTGAAGAACGGACGTCACCTCATTGTCCTGGCTGAGGGCAGATTGGTGAACCTGGGATGTGCCATGGGTCATCCCAGTTTTGTCATGAGCAACTCGTTCACCAACCAGGTGTTGGCCCAGATTGAGCTGTGGACAAATACCAGCAAGTACCCACTGGGTGTGTACTTCCTGCCTAAGAAGGTGAGTCCCAAGAGACATTCTAATCTGCTAGATTTGTAGCATTTCATGGTTTTTTTTTTTTAATTATTTATCTCAGGATAACTTTTTGAATTTAACTTGCTACCATGATCTGTAGTATATTTCATGTCACTACAAATTCTCTGTGACTTGCATGAATTAACATGAACCAAAATTAATATTAGCATTTGACTATTGTCAGTTTGCTAGCCGTCTTGCTTGCTTGTTAATTTAACTAGATATACTTTGGTACATTGGGTGAAATTTATCTTTCATCTCATGTCACTAGCCATGACAGACTGTCTTATCACAGTCTACGGTTTAATTTGGGATATGGTCAAATGCTACTTTAATGTTTATTGAACAGTTAATTTTATTTTCATTTATATCATATGTCCCAGTGTTTTATTTGCCAATAAATGTCCTGTGCTTTTCAAGTATGGGAACAGCTGGGTTTTTCTGAATGAGACATTTGCAATAACCAAATCACTATATGCTGTTGTGGGGAAAAGATATGTGAGCCTTTTGGAATAATCTGGATTTCTGCATGAAATTCATGTCCTATCTTGCTCTGCATGGGTTTTTTTTCATAACTGAATTCTGTTCAAGTGCAATATGGCTCCACCAAAAGAGATATGAGAGGACATCTGAGAATGTTACTGAAGCTCATTAGATAGGAAAGGCCTACAAATCAATGTATTTACAAATTACAAGATCATTGCAAGAGCACAGTGTGGAATCCCCATGGGAACTTGTATCAGCGGAAACTGCTGCGATCTGAAAAACATTGCTGAAGGTCTCAAGTCTGCTGAAGACCTCCTGGATGTTCCACAGTACTACTGGAACATTATTCTCTTTACAAATGTGATGAAAGTTGAGTAAAATTGTGTGGTCGCTCTGTGGCCTCTAGTTTGGATGGCTTATGATTAGGGATGCACCAATACCGATACCGGCATCGGGTATTGGGCCAATACTGCACTTATACACTGATACTCGTAAAAATTGCCGTATACCAAGGACCGATACCACTTAATTGCAACATCACACAAATTCAAAGCTGCGGTATTTTTTCAGACTGTAAGGTCTGTTATGCTAAAGTGTGAAGAGGAGGAAGGGACAGCATGCCACTGAACTAACACAAGCAATTTAATCAAACGACGCAACATAGTGCAAGGTACACGGAATTTGCTAATGCTAACAGAGAAAAACGGCAAAAACAAACTTTAGTGCAAATTATGGAAGTGAGAGAAAATGCAACACACATTATATCAAACATTAAATAAGTTTAGTTATTTAATGTTAGATATAACTAATGCTTCAGATGCAATCGCAAATATAAGTACAGATGGGTGTATTTTGTCTTCATTCTTATAAAAAAAAAAAAACAAACGTTACCAAGCAGACCAGTCACACCTCTGGTGGTCTGGGTCGCTGCAAAGTAGATACATTTATAGTATAGATACATTTCAGGAGAGGTGCATAACGGACCACGACAGGGTCCACGGCTATGTCGTACTTACAGCGTCGATTCGACTTAGAATTATAAACCAGCCTTTATGGTCACACATGATACATTTATCACATGCATGTTGTTACGTCCAGATGTCGGCGAGCGCACAAGCAGACGAGTTGAGCCGTGAATACAGGCAAATGGGGTTTATTAAGAGGGAAATGAGGGAA
>JAODJW010000127.1:1379764-1414489 GCA_026777045.1 Hyperopisus bebe | reverse complement strand
GTGATTGGTTGATTAGATAATTGCATTAATGAGAAATTGAACAGGTGTTCCTAATAATCCTTTAGGTGAGTGTATTTTTCAGGTGACCCATCACATTTTGAGTCATATGTAGATGGAAGATATTTCAAAGCAAATAAGTTGTTTGATGGGAAAGATCCGAAAGTCCATTTGATTTTATATGTTGATGAGTTTGAGGTGTGTGATCCACTTGGAACATTTGACACGGGTGTGTCCAGCTCCGGTCCTGGAGAGCTACTTCCAGTAGGTTTTCTATCCTACCTGGATTCTGATGAGCCACACCCGGTCCTGGTATTTACCTGAGAAGAGGTGCAGGTCATCAGGCACCAGGTAGGATAGAAAACCTACTGGACAGTACCTCTCCAGGACCAGATCTGGAGACCCCTGATCTAAGAAAAAAACACAAAATATCAGCAGTAAATTGGGTTTTGGCCAATATGCCTCCTGACATGCAGTCTTCTCTGACATCAATACATTTGTTTGTTCTTAGCAAAGGTGATGATGTAAGGTTTGGGTATGAAGCAGTTTCGAAACCACTTTTAAAAGATATTTGTGTCTTGGAACAGGAAGTGGTGTTTACTGCTAGTGCTGGAAAAACATCAGTGGGACTGTGGTTTTTGTTTTAGTTTTTGTTTTAGTGGACCAGCTTGGTCCCTATTTTCTTAGTGGTTTAGTTGAAAGTTTTATTGGGAATTACGTCTGTAGGAGTTTTTTTAGGATGCCATAGTAAATTCCACTAGGAAGAATTAAGATCAGGAGCCTTTCCACAAAGGAGAAAAGTCACATATGCCAAGCATGTTGAGACTATAAAGGAATATCATACACTTACCCATCGTTTTGGTGTCAAGAAGTCTGGTCCGCTGACAGAGAAACTGACAGACTTTCTCTTTGCCACTGGTCATCCTCCAGATATAGCTTAAGATTTATTTGAAAGTACAGTTCCAGTAGAGCTAGCACTGCACCTCTATGTTTGTATCAAGATAAAATACATCTCTTTAAGTAAATTCAGTTGAGAATGATTCAGCTGAACATTTCCCCTACAAATGGACTGACAAAACCAACAGCCCTCAATCAATACCACAAAATTATGCCACTCAGTGCAATGTTGGAGGAAATGCACATGAGAACTGGGAGCTAATCAGATTTTGCCGCTCTTTATGGGGTCAATGATACCTTTCGATGACACATTCTCATGACCTTGAATTCTCATGACCTGAAATCACTGAACTGGTCGTGTCACCTGTCCTTACAGTAGGAAGCATCACTTATCTTGACTCATAGATATCTGAACATCATCTTGGATTCCTTCCAAATGAACGACTGAAGCCTTTGGACCACTTGTTGGATTGTGGACCATGCGCTTTGAAGCAAACATAGTTTTTTCAAACGTGTAGTGAGGCATACTACCAACTTCAAAAATGTTTTGCTCTCACTTGCTACAAGGAATCAGATGATGATGGCTTACCATTACCATGCAAGCATTATGACACCCTTGGTGTGTGTTAGTAAGGTATACAATATGCCTGTGGAATTGATACATGCAGAGGTACAGGAGGTTGTTAGAAAAGTATCACCAAATCAAACAAGTATGCAGTTATCTAATGCTGTATCTTATTGTGGAACAACATACATGAAACTGCCTTATGGATGCACTGGTGATCTACCTGACTTTGTTGACATTAGTCAGATGGTCATTCTGGGCAAATTGTCATTAGCAAGAGTCTTAATGCCTATTACAATGAGCATTTGAGGTCATATCACCTTGAGTCCACTGGGCATGTTCTTCTTGTTGAGCACCGGGCACTTCCTAACCTTTGGCACCGTATTGTCTTGCTGAAAAGTGTTTGGTTACTCTGAATCGTTACAAATATTGCATATATTAGGTAATAAAAAAATTCATAAGCTATCATTTTAAGTTCATGATATACTTTATGACTTTTCTTATTATCTCAGGCCTAGGAGGTCGATGAAAACATAGAGCCTTCTGCATTAAGAGCACTTATTGACCAAGACGTCAGAAAGCTAATCCTTTCCTTAAGAATCCCAAAAACCGTGTATGAATTGAAACAAGCTGTAAAGGAAGCATTTGTTTCAGCCTCCAATGTACAGATTCTGATTTTCAGGGCTACTTTACCCTTCTACTGACCAAATTTAACACTCCCATCTCCTGTAGGGCTGACATTCTGTACTGAACATGATGCTGTCTCTACTGCTAGCACATTGCAGTTTGAAGATGAAGCATCTACCACTTCATCCACACATAGTTCTTCAGGTTACAGTGGGGCAGGCTTATCTACATCCCAGTCAGATGATGCACTTTCCACTTCTTCTCAAGACACACTTATTCTTTCCCCAAGAAGTTGGCCTCAAATGGCCTCAAGATTCTACAATCCCATGTTTCTCCCCAAAAGTACAAATGGTGCTTGAAAAGGCAGTAGAGGCCTTCAGAAGTGATGGCACTCTTTTGACTGTCAAGAATATAAAACGGGATATAACTGAAAATCTGACTCAGGCTATTTAAATTTCCTGGAGGAACCTTCCTGAGGGATTAATAAAGTTCTATCTATCTTTCTATCTATCTATCTGTCTGTCTGTCTGTCTGTCTATCTATCTATCATCTATCATTTACTGTATGCTTATACAGCATCTCCTTCAGCATTGCAAAATTTTTTTTTTTAGAATTAGAATTTTTAGAATTAGGTGATCAGTGGTCATTTACCAGCACACCACAGCACAGCACACAGTATGCAACAAAGAAACTTGTCCTCTGCATTTGACCCATATGTGACTTTCATGACATAGCAGGGGGCAGCTAATTCAGTGCCCGTGGAGTAGTTCTCGGGGGCGGTACCTTGCTCAGGGTACCTCAGTGGTGACTTTGAACCTGCAATCTTTCAATTACAAGGGCGCTTCTCTAACCATCAAGCCACCACTGCCCACAAATCAGATATTAAACTGATAAGAACAGATACTACATATAAATTTTCTGTGAGGCACTTATTTGGAAGAACCCGTGTCTGAAAGAACCAGGTTCCTTCAGCAGGGATTATTCCTGGCAGATGAGCCTTAAGGACAAGATGGCCAATTAAAGAAGGTGACCCGGCAAGTTTGGCTGGCCTGAGTTGACATGTAATGCAATGAAAGAGCCCTGATTGCAGGAAGCCAGCAAAGAACGGCAAAAAGCCAAGGAAAACAGAGGTGAATTACCTGCCACTGTACCCAGCAGGTTAGACTGAAGAGAGTCTGGAGCAAGAAAGATTGGATTTACTCACTGAATTAAAAAGAGGGATGATACCATGGTGATAAAAGAAAAAATAGCAAAAACCATTGTGCTCAGAGCATGAGGTTATCAGCCTATCCCCCAGAGTTGTGTATTTTTAAGACAGATGGCCTACTCTGTTTGACGCCCGTCAGGTGTGTCATTAAATGTCAACCCTTATGACAATTGTCTCAAACAAGGAAAATGTAATTTCATGTATTGCTTTAAACAAGCCATACATTAAATTGTACATTAGGTAGCTATTCTAAAAGTGTATTTGGAGTGAGTATGTGTATTTCTGAGAAAAAAAAGCCACATCTGTCTAATAATATCACCCACCTTGTGAATTATTAAACCCATGTTTGAACTTAAAATGGGACCCTCATAATGACATTTCATGTATTGATCCAAATACTTATGAAGTAACTTTGAATAATAGTGTAATTTCACGTATTGATTAAAACAAGATATCATGGAATTTTATGTGTTGTTTAAAACAAGATATGATATGCAAGGTGATGCATTGCTTATAACAAGTTTTATATTAACTCCTTACAACCTTTTTGTAATAATGTGGGCCATCCTCCCTGTCTGTACCTGGGGTACTGTATTCACTATACATTGTTGCCCTGTTAATAACTTTTCATAATCACTTCTTTGCACTATCCACCCATCTTGTCCAAATATCTTGTTCATATCTTCATTCGGTTACAGCCCTTCCCCCAGACGGGGCCATAACACTGTTCGCCACTTGGGCATGAGACATGCAATGTTGTGGAAAAAAAAACACTGCAGCATTTATCTATTGATTATGTCTCCAAGGAGATCTTCAACACTCTTCCACTTTTCTCCTTTTCTAGAGCAAAGAATGTTCAGGACATTCTGATACATGCAGACACACATAAAAGCTCCATCTGCTAGTGATGTTTGGACGATGCAGTGGGTTTCTTTCTTTGCCAAAATTGTGCTGCGTGATCTAACTGCAAAAAGGTCAATACATTTACCAGCTATGTGACCAAAAAAGTACAAAATAATCAAATAATAATAATAATTAAAAAAAACATAGCATGCAGCTGTAATGTTTACCTTCTGGAATTGGCAGGATGATTCCCAATCCTAAATTTTACACCAGTGTGAATGCTGGAATCTTTTACCTCGAAACGCTACACACTAATGGTTTAAATAAAGAATTAGGCATGGCCTGTTTTCTGTGAGTCTTATTGTCTTTTTATACTGGTGTATTCCAACCCCAATGTAAAAGGTAACCCTTATATGTATGTATATCAGTATTTGCATGACTATGCGTTGGTGCTCTACAAATTGTATAGTAAGCTATATGTTGGGTGACCTGTCTTGTATTGCTCCTTGTGCACTGAGGAACATACAATATGGACTGAAATCTTTGCACTTTTGCACTCTATGCACTTTTTACATTCTTTTATTGTCTACACAGACAGCCCAGCAACGTAACCAATAGAAATGTTTAAAATCCAGGCCTTTTTCTGAATTCTTCAGTGGTTCTCTGTGTGTGAGTCCTTCCTTGCTGCTCTGGAAATTTTCCCCTAACTACTGCACCAGAGCAGAAGACAAACAAAGGTCAGTTTAAGGTCACAGCTCAACCCTTGTGAACCACAGAGAGTGAAAACAAATGTTTATTGTGGGTCTGGCTCGGTAAGAGAACAGCAATGGATGCTTAACGATTAAATGTTAGGTAGGGGATTAGCCTGCAGAGCACTGCTCCTTGGGGACATTTGGGGGTATTTCTGCTGTATGTTGCGTGACATCTTAATGAGGTTTCGTGGGCCTGTTAGGAAATAATGAGCAATGTTGCCTCTGCTAAGGGCTAATTGTACCACCAGAAGAACTTCATCACCTTTTTTGTAGTTAAAAAGAATTCCCTGCCTGGGATCAATAAAGTATCTTTTATCTAATATGTGGAACCCTAATTTGGCAACTTTACATCTTCATACTTTCCATAAGAATAACAATATTTCAAAGTAATGAATCAGTTGTGTAATTGGCCAGGGATATTGAATCGAGCAATGTAACTACTTAAGTCACTTGTCATAATTTTCTTTGGGGTATAATCATTTTATGAATGAATGACAAGTCTTTGTTAAACATCCAAAACGCTCAGATGAAGATGTTATTGTACATTGAACTAAGTTCCTTCTGAAAAATTAAGCATGAAAGCTGGTGTGCAAAGGTTCCCCCAAGATCTTCAAGAACTTCTGGGGGCTGTTGAGCGTATAACCATGGTGGTTACTTGTTGGTTGGTGCAGAGAGTTTTAGAATTCATCTTTTCTGTCATTTGAACTTGAGCCAAACCTCATGTACGAAAGTCCTAAAATATTCTAAACACATCTAAATATATACTATTGTATGAACCAATTTTGTCAGGTAATTATATGTCCAAATATGTGTCCACTTTGCAAAATATTTCTTAGTACTCAAGGAAGAATATCCCAGAATGGCGTCCCTTCCAGTACAACACAAATGCATTTCAAGTTAACTGCCTGTATCACACATATCTGGAATAACAATCATGGAAAACTCTTGCACTGGACTGACATCTACTGTTTGTAAGCTTCAGTCACCCCTGGTGTGACCCTGTAATAGATAAGAAAATTGTGCTAGAGTTAAAAAATTGTGAGATGGATGTAAAAAATACACTTAAAACTTCATGGCCGTAGTTAATATATGTGTCAGGCTATATGTACTTTAAGGCTTTCTCTCAAAGCTGTGTTCCTATCTGAAGTATTTTGTAAACGTACTGTATTATAATATATAAATCAGATATAGAAATCAAAACGGGTAGTTTGCAATTCAATTGCACTGACATTTGGTCACATGCATTGCCCTCTTTTTAAACCCTCTCGTTTCACACACTGATAAAGCAACTGTTCTTCATTAGATTCTAATACCTATCAACTTTGTCTTTCTTGAACAGGATCAGGAATATGCAGAGGCTGGTAATAGCGGGGAATGGTGTGTGGCTCCGTGGGTTAGGCCTCTGTGTCTGTGATTGGAATGTTGCCTGTTTGAATCCCATCTTTAGGAGAATAGTCACATGCCCAAAATGTGAGAAGAATCAAATGCTAAATAAAGCATAATTTCAGGATCAGGTATGTGAAATGGTAAATGTCTCTGCAGAACAGGGCACTGGAAAATGTACAAGTGGAAGTTATAAAATTAGAATATAAGCATGCCGGATCTAATAGCAGAAGTGCTCAGAGATTGTACCTGGGTCTTCAGGGGGTATGGACTTGAGCAAAAAGTGGAATGGAAATGATGCCAGATGAAGTGCAGAATCTATTAGCCACACCGATAAAGTGTCTCAGGAGACACCTAATCACACCATCTACCTATTTAAGATTTTTTCCACAAATGTGAAACAGCTGGTGCATCTGGCACCGAAAGTATCATTCAGCATTGTGCTGTTTTTGTTAACCCACTTTTATAGCCGATGCTGTAGAACCCTTGCCAGTGTTTACAACCAGCTCATTATGGTCCCCTTGCACACTGGGTCATACCCTGCTTTGACCTGTGTCTTTATAATGCATTCTGTTTGCGGGGAAACAGGAGCTGAGATGTAACAATATATTCTGTTTCTGCGATGGAGCCCAACACACGGTGCTCCTTTTTGGTGTGGCGGTTTTTCTGCTTGTTGCGCGATACTTGTAATGAAACTTATTTTACGTTTTTGTGCATTGTGGGGCTGATATAAATTTATCTTGAATGAATCTAGAGGTTGCTGCCATGCATGGTGTTTATTACATTTCTTAGAAAAGTAATGCCTTTGTCAAACTGAGTGCTAGCAACAAACAAAGAAATATTACGCTTCTCACATACACCAATCAATCATTAAATTAAAACCACCCCTTGTGTTGCTACTTTTGATGCATCAAGGCATGGAATCCACCTCTGAAGGTGCCCTGTGGTATCTGACACCTAGACATTAGCAGCAGATCCTTTAAGTCCTGCAAGTTGCAAGGTGGGGCCTCCGTGGATCAGACTTGTTTGTTCAGCACATCCCACAGATGCTGGATTAGATTGAGATCTGGGGAATTTGGAGGCCTAGTCAATGCCTTGAACTCTTTCTCATGTTCCTCAAACAATTCCTGGACATTTTTTGCAGTGTGGCAGGGCACATCTGGCTAAAAGAAGCCAATGCCACCGGGGAATATTGTTGCCACTTGCCATGAAGGGATGGGCTTGGTCTGTAGCAATGTTTAGGAAGGTGGTACATGTCAGAGCAATGTCAACATGAATGCTTGGACCCAACCTTTCCCAGTAGAACATTGCCCAGAGCATCACACTGCCTCTGCTGGTTTGCCTTCTTCCCATAGTGCATCCTGGTGCCACCTCACCCCCAGGTAAATGACACAGACTCACTCTGCTGTCCATATGGTGTAACAGAAAATGTGAATCATCAGACCAGAGCACTTTCCTTTATTGGTCCATGGTCCAGTTCTGATGCTCGTGTGCCCATTGTAGGTGCTTTCAGTGGTGGATAGGGGTCAGCTTGGGCTTGGCTATGCAGATGTCGTGCACTGTGTTCTGATGCCTTTCTATCATAGCCATGAACTGTTTCAGTAACTTGTGCCTTCACTCCCCATGCGCATCACTGAACCTTGAGTTCCCATGTGCCCGTTGCTGGTTCACCAGTTTGCCTTCCTTGGACCCTCTTTGGTAAGTAATGACCACTGCTTAAGGGCGACACCCCACAAGACCTGCCGTTTTGGAGATGCTCTAGACGTCACAATTTGGTCCCTGTCAAAGTCGCTCAGATCCCTACACTTGCTCATACTTCCTGCTTCCAACACATCGACTTAAGGAACTGATTGTTCACTTGCCTAATATATGACACCCTTGACAGGTGCCATTGTAACGAGTTAATGAATGTTATTCGTTTCACTTGTCTGTGGTTTAATGTTATAGCAGATTGGTGGATATTTCCCTGTGTGTATTTTCAAGTGCAGTTTATGTTACTATGGTAGTTCTGCAAAATCTGAAGAGAAAAAAACAAGATTTTAGGAAATCATAATAATTCCATAAAAATGAATGAAGATGTATGATACCATAATAATTCACTATTAATGGTAATGCTTGTGCCCATAGATTCTGGGAGAGGCTGCGGACCCCTGTAACCCCGAATAGCAGGTACAGAAAATGGATGGATGGATGGATGAATGGTATTTTATGCTTTTATGGCCAAAAACTAGCTGTATTATTATCATTGAAAACTCAACCCACAACCCCAGAATGCTTGTTCTGCTTCAATTCTAACTGCATGACAGGACACACTGGCATGAGTGAAGGAATAAAGTAATATTCATGTCTTCCGTTTGATCCAATGGACCGTTTTAAACAGCAAAGGCTGTAGCACACCTCCATCCTGAGGGCACCTCTACGTCCCCAACTTCATATAACATCAGCATGCTGTGTATCATGGCTCTGAGAAATAATGAACTGGAAGCAGGATGTAGATGGATAAATTTGAATATCATTGTGAATCTATACTGCCAATATAAACTAAGGAAAGACCCTAGTATAAAGAATAAATCACCATGGCAGTGTGTATCTAAAAGGCGCTATACAGTTAAGGTGTATTGTACTATCAGAGGAGGCCAGAAATGAGAAATAGCTTTAGTGATGTTACAATGCATTATGCAGTCTATGTAACAAACGTATAAATTCTGTTAAAATGATCTTGCACATCATCTGACTCTTTGTATAAAATGTTATTCATAAATACTTTTATTCTAACCTGTTTACGTTAAGTCTGTTGTACACTTGGATACAGGCGTTAAGTTCTTGTAAACATTTAGCTCTATATAGTAAATGCTGCTAAGTAACAGAATTATATATCACTATCTTGAGGACACAGACATGAAATTCTTTGTGTTTCTGTCTGATAAAAAATCATTACTGATTACAGCTATATTTTTTTTCTACATGTACTTACGTACATTTACCTAGTTTTTGGAACTAGTTTAGTTTATTTTTAGCAACAAATGAACTCTGTTGTAAAAGCAATGGAGGCTGGAATTATCCAGGACCCCAAAAATAAAATAATTATGGTTAACTTGCTACTTACCAAATAAATTAGCACTTGATTATTGAATACAGTTATACTGTTGAATGGTTATCTGCCTTGACAGGATGTGGTTTGGGTTAGGTACTGCGGCACACACATGTGCACGCACACGATGGCCAGTGAAAGATGGGAAGTAAAGCAGTTGGCTACAGCGACTGCTTCTTCAATCAGTCAAACAGCAGGAACATGCTGTGCTTGTGGATAGGACCTGCTGTGAGTGGTAGTATTTTCCAATGATCTGTCTGTCAAAATGCAGCTGTGCTTTCTTGCTTCTGTCTTTGGTTTTATTTTTATCTCATACGTGATGTACTTTGAGCTGCATTCCATATATGAAAAGTGCCATATAAATAATCATTATTATTATTGTCACTGATTTTTATGATGCCTGGTTGCTTGGATTCATTTTTTAAATACCAAATTGTAAACCTGTGTATCTGGACTGCACTGCACATGGACAGTAAACCAGCCTTAAAACATTTATTACACACACATTTACACATGGCAAACATCTTTATACTCCTATTAAGTGTTACATCAAAATACATTTGACCTATATTTTCTATTTAAAATAAGCTGCAAATATATTAGCTACTTTATCTGAATTAGTGCAAAATTTGATTATTAGCAGTGAGTCTTCAAATAGCATATGGTAAAAATTAGAAAAAAAGTGATTAGCCAAACGTGTTTTATGGTAACCATATACTGTAACTAACTGTTGTGTAATTACACATTATATTAAAATAGTCACTTTTATGTAGCATTGTCAGCATCTAAACACATTTATACAAGTCTTGCCCCTGCCATGCAATAAAAACATACGTTTATAGCAAAACGCAACTTTAAATGTGCAAAATATTCCATTTCAGGAAAGGTAACAAAACTCAATACGCCAAATGCAAACGGCAACGTAACAGCAGTCCATCCACAGTACCGCGTGTTGACGCCCGTCTTTCCTGGATCCCTGCTTGCGGTCCGACTCTCTGTATTTGTCAGCCTGGTCAAATATAACGATCAAAACAAAAGTACAAAACACTTAAAAACAGTCATCCCCCTCCTGCAAAAACACTACAATGCACTTCATCTTTCAGCCATAAAGTTATTCCCTTGTAACGCTGTAATACTATTTCAATTGTCTAACTCACGGGCCCATTAAAATATACTTTTTAATTAAATCGAATTTTTAAACGTTTTTGGAAAACGTGACTAAGGAAAACACACAAGTAAACAAATCATCTGGAATGGTGTTAGGAATCCGGCTTGGAAAAAAAGACTAGGCCTAATTAATAAGGAGAAAATCGTATTAAAGACACGTAATTATGCTGTTTTATATCTTATAATTACAGGCAAAAGATATCAATATTTCTCAACTTAAGTTCAGAGTAAATAAATTGGAACAGAATTGCGGGTTCAGCTTTTCCATTCTGATTCCTCTCCCCATTTACTTTACTGCAGACAGTTGCGGTTTCGGTTATTCGCGAGTTGGCCGTGAAGAACTTAGCCGGAATATTACTGGAGAAACTAGCAGACAACGCTTAAGCCAAAGATATATAGGCCTAAACAACACAAAAAATAAATTGGATCACATTAGATAATACAATATACAGAATTTAGTAGCATTTTATATTTACTGGTGCACGTGGTACTATGTCTTTCATTTTAA
The DNA here is from genome assembly GCA_026777045.1 of Hyperopisus bebe. NCBI lineage: Eukaryota > Metazoa > Chordata > Actinopteri > Osteoglossiformes > Mormyridae > Hyperopisus > Hyperopisus bebe. Next base: position 1,403,452 of record JAODJW010000127.1, on the reverse strand, counting down.
GTAATTTTATATATAAAAAATAATTAAAAAGAGGCTGTGGGAGCTACGTATCTTTGCCTGGGAACGTCGGACATCTCAGTCTCGGCCCCCAGCCCCCTTCACTTAGCCGGCTTTGTGACCATGGAATATCGGCGTTTGTCGCACTAACCTTTAAACCTCTCACTGCTGTTCATTTTGCATTTTTAATAATGGGCTCATTATTCCCAGCGTCACAAGGGAATAACTTTACCCATTGAAATAACTTTATGGCTGAAAGATGAAGTGCATAGTAGCGTTTTTGCAGGAGGGGGATGACTGTTTTGAACTGTTTTGTACTTTGTGTTTGGATCGTCATATTTGACCAGGCTGACAATTCGCTCATTTTCACATTCGCGGGAATCCTCCGCCCCTAACCCTTGCGAATTTGAAGGGGGTCTGTACTTGCATTTGTAGTCGCGGCTATATAAATAACATTTCTATCAGGGTAAATACTTGTGTCTCATAGTTGTCCATTACCGTACTGTATCGGTTTTTTTTTCATAAATTGCATTAAATATTTTAACTGGAATTTAAAACTAAATATGCCTAAGTGTGCTTATACTATTAGAAAAATAACATAGCTATTACAAGACAACGGCCGGTGACATCTACGTCCGAATCCTCCTCATTTTCCCCCAGAAATAAGACCATTAAAATGGCCTTTTTCCGGATAGGGATGCCCTCCGGTACGCGCACTCAGCACCTTGGGTTGCCTTTACGGCAGTAACACACAGTCTTAAAGAGGCGGCACTGGCAGAAGGCGCAGTACTCGCAGCACATGGAGTTGGGCGCCTTGCAACTTTCCCACAAAGGGACGCAGTTGGCTGGAGGCGGCGGTCGCTTGGTTTTGGTGCTGAGCTTGTTCTGTAGAGGATGCAAGGAAGGTAAACTTTAGAATTTTAATTGTTTTGCAGTAATAACATTCATCATCATCTTAAGTTACACGTAGCTTCTGTATGCCCTTAATAATAAGTTAATATTATAATATAATAAGTTCTCGAAGGCAGTCCAATTGATTAAATAAGCATTACACAAAACCAATTATTACGGGAAGAATTCTCGCGGTGTACCTGCAGTGGAAGTTTTCCTGTATGTATAGTAATTCATTATGTATATTTAAATATTTAATATATACTTTGACGCTTAATATCAGTGTCATGTATAGGCCTAATTGTCGATTGTAATAAAAAAACGACTTTGAACGAATTTCAAATTTTGAGTTAAAAAGAATTGGTCAAAGTAAATAAACCGATGGTTATTTTATTTTCATCGAGACTGCTTTATTAAATAACGAAAAATGTATTTTTATATCGTTTTTCACGTTTTTAAATTAAAATATAGTTTTTCCTTAATATATTTCTTTACGAAGACAATTTAATAATTAAATTTGTTTCAGTGTATTCTAACCAGATCGATTAGATTGAGTGTAAACAGTAAATAAAAAGCAACAGTAATATAACAATAATTGTTGTTGTTATTAGTATGGTTTAATATTGTTGAAACTATGGGATCGAAACTATGACAATTCAGAAATAATGAAACATGGTACTTGTAGTTTTAAACTTCTGTAGATTAGCAATGTTTAAACTATGCATAGGTGTCATTCTGTTATCATCAACCGTGTATCTGGTTTTAGAATTTAAATTCAAAATAATGTTTCAGTATAGTACCTTTTTCTGTTTCTTATCAGGCTTCTTCTTTACTGTTCTTGGTAATTCTGAAAACAAAGAATGTTGATAAGTAAAGACAAAAGAGACACATATAAAACTGTATTTTGCATCATTGATTGTCCGTTTTACATATGAAAGTACCATTGATGCATTTGTGACCTAGATTTACATTATACTAACATTTATAGATGTTTACCTAGACATGTTAAAGTGCAGCACACTGAAGTGTAATTCTTCCAAGGCATTCCCTCTTATTTTCAGTCTCTAAGAAGGTAACTTGTAGATAAAATTCATCAGCAGGTTTAAAATTGTCATTCTCATTCTCATCTGCTGTGTTGTTGTGTGGATACTACACCAGAAGATTATCAACAAAGACATTAAAGTAACGCTTTACATTAACTGCCCCTTCATAATGAGTATTCATAAAACATTCATACACATCATGTATGTATACTTTAACATCCTACCATCCCTTCACCAGTGTAATATACATTAATATCAAACATTATATTATAATAATAACAATCATTATAATTGTTTAATCACGTAATGTTTGTTATTAATGTATATTAAAGCTGTTAAGGGATGTTAGGATGTTAAGGTGTACTTGCATGCTGCTTATGTATGTTCTATGAATGCATTTATGAAGGTGCACTGAATGTTTTATGAATGCATAATGAATGCATTATGAAGGTGCACTGAATGTTCTATAAATGCATAATGAATGCATTATGAAGGTGCATCGAATGTAAAGCGTTACCAAAATTTCAAGTGTTGGTGAATTGTCCCCAAGTCCTTTTAACCACCCATCTCTTCCTTTGTTTTCATTTGTGCCAGAGTTACATTTATGAAGTTCTAGTGCTGCTCTCTTTAAGTATAACAGTTAACGATAATCTTTATTTGAGTCTTGTCAAGTAAAGATTATCACTTTATCACAACATAAATTGTGTTTATCATGTTTAATATTACATATTAAGTTTTCTTTTCTCGTTTGTTCCCTGCGAATAATTCGGCTAGAGTTGTAATCTGCTTGCACGTTATGGAAAGCGTGAAGCATATAGCATTTGAAAGCAACATGGTGTGGTGATGGTCTACAGTGTAAACGCTACACCAAACAACAGAGAGATGAGTCGCCCAATTTTGGGCAGCATGCAACTGAATGCTTTGTGAGAGTTTTGCAATCAAACAGGGAGGCGACATAAATGTTTGAAAAGTCCGACTGACCTACGATTAGGACGGGGGGAGTATCAGAATGCGTTTGCTCTTGTAGACTGGCTGAGGAAGAACCATTGTTGACAGGCTTTTCTTCGAGGATCATGTGTGCATAGAGCATGAGGAAACTGACAGAGGCAAGAATCAGAGACAACAGCAAACACTTGGCACTCATATCAGAGTCCGCTCTTCAGGCTGCTGGAATCTGCAAACGTGAATAACACCAGTTGGCAAAATCCCACTTCAGCTCTGCTGAAATTTTTTTGTGTTTTTAATAAGTTAATTTTCAAGGACAGGCAGGAGACTGATCACTACACTTGTTTCAAGGTCTTTTTTGGGTAATTCAGTCTTTTTTATCCAGCTGATTATTATATAATAAGAGTAAGTTATTTCTTTTTTAAAAAAAGTATCGAATTCAGAGTAAATAACAGAATTGATATGGTGTTTAAATTATTATGTTTTAATGTAAACATTCTAAACATTATAAGAAAATAAATGAAGAAATGACTTAGCAAGCCATTATACAATTTGAACTAATCTCAAAAAAAGGAGCACTACCATATAGGTCTTGTGATATCAATTGTCACTTGGAGCAGAAACCTTTGAAATTTTGTTCCTCCCACAGAGATTTCAGAAATCTTAATGTTTAAGACCAAGTCTGATTGGAACCATAATATATGAGTTCCTAAAATACCAAGTAGGAAGGGCATACAGAAAGATTGCAGTCATTGAAGTTGCCCAAGGGCCCTTCTTCTCTGCTATTTGAAGTTTAGGTATTACTAAGCAAAAGATTAAGTGTAAACCCTTTATATGTACATTCAGATTTTATTTCGGTCCCCATGAGAGGCTGTAAGAACATCTTAACAAATGACATGAAGTCAACTACTAAACGGTTCAGGAAGCACAATGACATACTAATTCATTTCAATTTCGATTGTGGTTAAATCACTCTTTTGATTCCAGCACTGGAAAATGCAACAATATTAGCTGGCTAATTTATGTTTTCAACCTGAGCCAGTTTTAAAAATCATCAATTACAGCTTTAATGTCATTATAATTACACAAGCTACTGAGAATTATTGGTCTGGTTGTATCAGGAAAATTCTCGATTTTTGACAATCAGTAATTTTTTTCCAGTATCAAAAAGATGCTGGAGTTATGCTTAATAAAGCCTGATATCATGACACTCCAGTTTTAAAGGGAAGAATGTAATTTTTCATGCACATTAGTTTTTGAATTTATATTTGTGCCCACACTTTCTAGATTAGATTTAAATATTTTGTTATGAAAAACCTCTCCTGAGAAGCATACTTGCATGGAAATGTTGTGAATTGGAGGTTTTTAATCATACAGGCTAAACTGTTTGAACTATTAGAGACATGAATCTCGTTTAATGTTCCCCAAACTCTTTTCCCAAAAAAGAGTCAATGTTGAGATGAGAGTCTCTATAAAAATCCGGCTTTTGCTTCAGAAAAATATGATTTCTCAAAATTACTAATGAGGGAGAGTTGGCTTTGGCAAATCTCTGAGACAAACTGATTTTTCACGGTTCCCATATTGCAGTGATGCACCCCCGCTTCTAAAGGACCATTTATATTAAAGTCAATTATATCTTGTCTTGGGAGTTCAGCAGAATCAAAATAAATAAAGTAAAACTGTGCCTTTGATATTCAGAATATATATATATTTTTACGTCTGAGCCAGTACAACATAATAAGGTCAATTGTATTTTTTAAGTTTTTGTTGGGGAAAAAAAAAACAAAACAAGGTCAGATTCAGGCCATTATTTCTATATATCTATAAAAACCAAAAACACATGCATCCAATTTTATTTGTAGCTAATTCTTTCAAACAATGTTTTTTGCAACTGCCTTCATTTGTCGCTATGATTACTGTGTAACATCACTGTTTGCTCCCTAACAACTTGCTGTCGCAACCTAAAACTAACATGCTGACAGTGCACACCAGCTCTGGATACATTATTATTTGTCTGCCAGTGTATAGTGAGGACAGTGAGATTTGATTGGAATACTTATACTGCAAGCACGGTAACATAACAGAAAGAAGCCTGTCTTATAAAATTTGATCACTGCATCCGTGAAGCTAAAGATTCGGAAGTAAGAACAAACACACTGTCTAATCTTTTAGAGGATATTATTCAACACACATTTTATATAATATATAAAGTAACATGCTATAAATAATGAATAGGCTAGGAATTACGCAGATTGAATTTTCATTTTAAAACAAAAAGGAGATTAAATCCAAACAAATTACTGGAGCATTCGAAAGCCAAGGCCTACACAAATATTTGTCGCAGTAATCATTGTGCCGTAATAATTCAGAAATACTCTCTGTTGTTACCATCATTATTTGTGCATGTTATACCAGTTCATAATAGTTTTGAATAGTTTTTCTATGATCAAAGCTTTGCAAGTTTCCAGTGCTGTGTATTGAGTTTCTCTGTAAAATCAACAATGGTAATGTATTGAAGTACGGCACAGAAAGTCCTGAAATCTTCTCGAAATGCAACTTGAATTGAAGCTTTATCGACATAAATCATGCACAGTAAACATGCATATTATCAACTGTGGAAGAACAACTATTCATCACATAAGATGAAAAGCCATATTGTGGCTGATTTATTTTAGGAAATTCTTAGAAAGAAAAAAAATATTTTGATGTATTTCTAGTTGTTTGACATGAAATTATATTCAAACAAGCAGGAAAGCCAAAATATTACATAAATATTCAAAAATATATAAGTGAATGTTACTATCATCTTTAAGAATATTTTAATTACTCAAAAACACAATATCAGTCTGTCAGAAGTGTTTATTTACTTTAAAATGAAATATGTAATTTTAGAAATTTATGATATAACATCGCAAAACATGTCATTCTTTTAGACTGCTCTCTATTAGCACTCCATATAGAATAGCTGGAAATGTCATAATTTTTATCACACTTAATGGTAAATATAGGCCTCAGCATCCTAGTTCAGAGCTCCAAAGTGCTGTTGTGAATTATACTGAATATTTCCAGTCAATTTTCTGACTAACGCTTAGCCTGAGAGCCCAGCTTTGGTGTAGCTCCTCTGAAAGCTACGACAGAAGCATGCATACACTGTGAGGCTTTTCGAAAAACCCAAGCTCACCATGTGGAATTGCGAAAAAAAACAAATCTCCCCATGCGTTTATGCTTGGTAGCAGACACAAAAAAATTAGCCAGGAATCATTAGTACCTTCAAATGTGCCTTCTCCGGGTCGTTGCTTCGGAAAAATCTGCAAGTACTTTCCCCCTAGCTTCCTCCTCTCTTCCTTTTTGGTTTTGAGTCTGTCCTTTCACATCCGTTAATGAAGAGAAATATCATGAAAGTCGTGCAGTGGTGGAATTTAGGAAAAAAGAGCGATGGCATATTGAGACAGGGGCGGATCCACGCTTTTTGTTTTTTAAAATAAGGAGGGAAAAATACAAGATGGTACAGAAGGTCAAAGTTTTTAAAGGGGAGGGCAATTATCAGATTGGGAATTATTTTTACCTTCATCACAAAAAAAAAATAGATGCTGGCTCAGATTCCACCAATGAGTCGGCCCATCTTGACATCGCCCAGCCTGTAATGCACCTTGTTCCTCGATTCCACAGCTGAGACTCAGGGATCTTGCTCTTTTTTAATGCCTGCATGTCTTTACTAGTCCAAATAATTTAACCTTCCAGCTAACTGGCATTGTCATATCTGTGCTTCCTTGGCTTGTTGCACAGACGCTGGAGGTGTACAGTAGGCAGTGTGACTCACCTTTGTTTCGGTGAAGTCTTTCTCTCTCTCTCTCTCTCTCTCTCTCTCTCTCTCTCTCTCACTCTCTCTCTCACACTCTCTCTCTGTCTTTCTCTCTCTCTGTGTCATACACACACGCAGACACACACACACACACACGCTTCTTGGGATATGGTTTCCATTACCACTGGGCTACATTTTAGAGCACATTCCTGATCTCTCTTTCACGTTATTGAGCAGGGAGCATTGCACTGGTGCTTTAAGGGTGACCATGTTTCTGTGTTGCTAGCTCAGTGTATCTTGCAGAGACCGGTCCATGTTTATAATCTAAAAAGATCCTACAAGTCAGCTTTTGCATTTTGGCTTGATGAGTGTACGCCTTGCACAGAATACCAAAATAAGTATTGCCCTTCGCTCTGGAAATCTAGCCTAGAGTGTGATATTATGTATATGGCATATATTATTGCTTTGACACAACTGCAGATCAGAAACATTAATACAAATGTTGGAACATAAAGTCCATTAAAACACTTTGTGAGAAATTTTGTTGAGACTATTACACTTACAGTTTTCTGTTTTTCTGATTTTCATTAACAGAAAAACGTTTATATATTTTTTTCTACCATTCAGCAACACAAACCTTTTTTTAAAGATGTGTTTTTATGTTATTGAAGGTTAGTATTAAATCCATGATTTTTTTACTTTGGCTTACTAATATTTTGAAATTATTGATTTATGCAGCTATTTATGCAGATATGCGGTGCATAGACAACAAATGAAAGGGAAAAAATGGGGCTCTGCTCGTAGACTGAACACTCTTTTTTTTAAATATATGTTCTCCATAATCACGTCCAGTGCCGCCGAACCACAGCATAAGGTCCTCATTTTTGGGCTTAATGGACAGCAGTCAAGGTTGCTTGACCGATACATGACCGCACCACCTGAAGCCTGTTCCAGAATATCTGTCAGAAATGTATTTGTTTTATTATGGCACATGCTAGTATTATACTACGACTGTAATAAAATTCCATAACTAAAATGAACGTTTTACGTATTTAATACCATTTTTTTAGTTGTTGGTAGCATTCATTTGATTTTTGATGATGCAATTAAATTAGTCTTTAGGCTGCAATATAGGAATCCTTGTTATGTTACGGCTATTAATGATTTACTTTTGGGTGGGTTTTAGGTACTGTAACTATGTGATACAAATGAATTCTGTTACTTTGTAGCATATTTACATATGAGACAATGACCCATGAATACATGTTACTGTATTTAAATTGTTTAATAATCAAAAGGAATATGACATATATTCTATTTTATATTAAATGTATTATATATTACTTGAATGATGACAGCTGTATGTCCATTCAAATCTCGAATTTCAGCGGAATAACAGTTCTTCCATAAGAGTGAATACTCAGGTAAAAGATAACAGGCAAGCAATTAGTCATGAAATATGTTATGAATAAGTTGGCCTATGAGTGTGTATTTACTCAGCTTTAAGTGCCAGTCTGCCTGCCTTTCTGTAATAAGTTTGGCTTATTGGACTTGAGCTGCAGGATATGCCTGCAGTTTAACCTAAGCATTTCCATTTTCATGTTTTCAACACAGATATCTCTGACTTTTGCTCATTTGTCAATTTTATGGCTGGAATTTTTTGTTCTTAATTCTTATCTCAGATGTTTACAAATGAAAAACTAATAACATGTTTTTCTTCTCCTGTTTTAGTCCTTGTATTAATCCTTTTTAGGGGTGCTTTATGCCTTTGTTGAAGCTAGAGAATAAACATATTACGTCATTTTTAGTGAATCACCAAACAGCCTAAATCAAATATTGTTGATCCCAAGAGACAGTATTTTTTCTCTATCAGTAGTTTAACATTTAAAATAATAACACCTCAACTTGATATTTATCATGGATAATGATTAACAAATTAGTCTTGAGGGCTAGATTAAACACGCATTGTTATTTTCACATGTTAAATCTATTAATGTAGCACAGCAAAAGTCCATGAACAAATGATAAGCAAATGTCTGTTTGATTTGATTAAGAAGTGGGTTTAGTCTTCATTCTAAAGCACTGCTCAGTACGGAAAGACAAGCCCTCGTGTAGCCAGTTAATTGGTGAGGTTTTTTTTTTTTTTTTAGCGGTATTGTTTATCTGGGGGAAAAATGTCAACTAATGGTTGTGTGAAATACCAGGGCTGCTAGTGATTATATGGAGAGGTGTCAAGTACACCGAACAGCGAAGCCCTTCCGGTCAAGAAACAGACACCATTAGTGGTGATCAAAAGCCACCGAACGTCAAAGCAGACATTTTAGGCTTAGGCAAGAAAGTGCATTATGCCAAGGGATCCAATGCCTCAGACCTCAGACATTCTACACCTTACGCGCCAGGGTCACTGTCAGTGAAACAGAAACAGTTTTATGCGAAACTGAAAGGGTAAGGGGGAAATAGGAAATAGGAATAGAAAAACATACCAGCTGAAAGTGAAACATCATGAAAAATTGCTGTAGCCCTCAGTCTGACTTATACATGACTAAAGTCACCATCATCCCATACAAACTTTATAAATCATAAAAATCCATATCACCCCTAGATGTGCACATTTTAAATTCATGTCAATGTTATTTAAATACTAATAATTATGCATATGACCGTTAGTAATAAAAACACATTACAAGTGGAAATCATGTTTGCATGTTTCTGTTGTGACGCTGCAATACTCCACAAGAACCTGATATTTAGCTAACAAACAATACTAGCATATTTTTCCTAGAGGGCGCCACTGAAAACACATTCAAACATGCCTGTAATCCCTTTCCCAAAAATTAACACTAAATAATAGCATAATAAAAGGATACAAATAACCATAATTCTCACAGTAGTAAGGCACATTAGCGTTGATACATAAACAAGTACTGAACTGTATGTTGTTTTGGAAACAAATTTGAAACAAATATATTTTTGTTATTCACTATTTCCTATTTCCTACATACATTACAGAAATGTAAATGCTTAATTACATATTTCTTTTAATTTCCCAAAATATTATCAGAAAATCCATATTGCATTGTCAGTTGAAGCTACAGGCTTCACACAGTAATTTAAATTAAACAAGATACTGTAAAATACCACAAACTATGTACTTTGTATATTTACCAAATTGCCTGTTCAAGCAAAAGGCTTGTCCATATATTGAGATGTGGGACAACATTCAGGGTTAGAAGAGACTTATAAATATTAAGAAACATATTGAGAATTTATTATAGAGTTTAACTAGTTTATTACGCTCTGCATTTACTGCATGGTTATCAATATATACTTGAATAGCTGATAGATTAGGAAATTATGCCTCATTTAATAAGGGTATGCAATATATATTTAAATTATTTTTATTGTAAATTGCTATATATGTTTAGGTCTAAAAAGCATGCTACTAAACAAAGTAATAAAAAAAAATGATAAAAAACAACTTTTGCCTCAACATATAGGCGAAAAAAATACAACCATACATTTAAAAACAACCAAAGATTTAATTGAGACTGAAAAGCTGTATCACAAAGTACTTTACTTTTTCCAATGAGTTTTACTCACATTAAAAATATGTATTCAAAATATTTTATCAAACCTGAGTTATGAACAAAAATGTGAAAAATTATCTTAGTTTAGCTGTGCTTGGTTTGGAAAAAAAACAGTCTGAAAATGACAGTAACTAGAAAATTCATGTTAAAAACAAGGCAAAAGAACATTTAATTACTTTGATAGTAACTTTCTAACTACATTACTTATAGTAATTCTGGAATAGAAGGTTAATGAAAAATCATATTTATAAATAATGTAATCATTAGACATGACAGTTCTTTGGGCATACACATTGTATCAATTCCAAAATAACAAAAAGGATCATATTTTTAAATGTGTGTATTTACACATTTAAAGCATTTTATCTCTACATTCCATTTTTGGATTTTAACGATTGAAATCACATGATTTGCAAAATCAGTGTTTCTGCCAGGAAAAAAAAGGATTTGGAACTTTTGTTCTTGGTTTCCATCACGAAATAAATTGTTCTGAAATTTGTAGAGCACCCTGCAGACACATATTTTCTGTTTCAAGTAACATAAAAAAGTTGCTTTTCTGCTATTGGCCAACCTAAGATTTCTTAAAAGGAACAGAAGAGCAAGAGACTAAACTTCTTTCACCTTTCTTTAACATATGGTAAAGATTTGCTATGAGATCTGCAATTAGAAAAGGGGGGGAAAATCAGCACAGACGAACGATTACCCTTTTATTTCAGGATTTTTTTGCACACTTGCCATTGAACAATGACAGGAAAAGCCACAAAAAGAGAAGATAAAAAAATAAGTGCTAGTTCAAGTAACAGCTGCCTTACCTTGTAAAACCGTCAGAGACAAAAGTTCTGCTTACCCCTCTCCCACTGTGAATAGCTGAGATCAGTACAAGTAACATTTATGGGCACAATTTTAGATTTTTTTTTTATCAAGGTCATCTTCCAGGCCTTGGCACTCAACGTGAGCATAGGCAAAAAAAGGAATTTAGCTACCGTCCTCCAAGGCAATGTATACACTGGAGAAACATTTCCCCTGACAGCTAGGTGTATGCCATTACCACAGGATACATCAAATCTTTCTGAAAGATTATCCCAAAAATATGTTGCAAAGGGACGTAAAATTCATCAACTCTGTAGTTTTTTAATCGTTTTTTTAAGGTGTTTTAAAATAAAAATATTTTTACATTGTGTGCTCTCCTGTGTATTTTTTCTACATTTCTTGTTGAAATTGATTTCATTCTTAGGCTGAGCTTCCTCAAAACAGTCATTGCATATAGCACAACACTGTAGTTTAGCTGCAAAAGCCTGCAACTCACCCAAAATAATTATAGTTTTTCTCGATTGCTTTGGTACATTTCTCAAATGACAATTAACATTTGTAAAACAACAAATGTAATCCCTACATATCAATAATGTCACCTCTGCACAGCAGAACATAATTTCTCATTGCTTCACACAAATTTCCAAATATTTTAGTACATGCAAATGATTTTGTACAATTGTTATCATTTGACACAATTTTCAGTTGCTTTCAGTTGGTCAAAATAGATTATGTAGTTTCCCATTATAATCATTTTACACGTAAAACTATATATGTATGTGATCATCGTGTTAGTCACCACATGCAATACAGTGAATCAAACTTTCAAAAAGATTGTAAAATAAATTTCATAAATTGCAGTGATATGCCATCGTTGTGTTTCTGGTTCTCACACTGCATGATTTTGTCGTCTTTTTGTTGTTCTTGTGTTGCCATTTTGCTGTTTTGTGTTATACGGTGCTGTGTGTATTTTTTATTTTTAATTTTTTTTGCTATTCTACTGTGTCCTGAGATCTGAAGTTACATGTACATGTGAGTGTTTCTCTTGCCAGTGAACTTACTGCAACATACTGCAATGTAGAGCCTTGCAGTGTTAAAACTGGTGTCTTTGACATGAATAAGTATCAGTTTGCTTAAGAAAAATGATCAATCAGCAACAATGAGAAAGTTGGAACCGACTATCGTTCAGCATCGTGGAGATCAGGAGCAGACTTACACTGACATACTAACAATATAAGTATTTTGACTCATGATTAAAATGATACAGATTGTTCTTTTCATTTTGGTGGCACTGACTAATTCAATGGTGGAATTATTTGCTTTTGAGACATGAGTTACGGTTCTCTATTGCTTTGGCATATTTCATGAAACATATTTAACATTTGGACGATTCTCAAGAGCTTTTGTTTCTCAAATCAGTTCATGCATACAGCAAAGTGTTAAGGTTTAGCTCCAAAAGTCTCGAAATTACCCAAAACAATTAACTCATGTCATGCAACAGTAGATTTCGATGCCCCAGTAAAGTGCTGGGCCCCCTAAATCCACCAGGGTATCCATGCCCCTCCAACATTCCCGATCCCTATTAATATTACAATAATAAAAGGTAACTAATGATGTAAGTCAAAACATATTACATCAATAGATGAGGGCATGTTAAGGGCTTATAAAATGAGCCTCCTCAAATTAATTATTTTATGTATCTCTGAAAACAGTTATAAAATCCATAAAACCGTTATTGTGGATTTTAATTGAGTATATATTTTCATAATTGGCAAGAATCAAAAGTGTCTTATGCTTGCACTCACATTAAATTTTCTGCTAACATACTTGAAGTAGTATTGTGTTCTTTCAGGCCTGATATAAGAGGCTTTGAAAACTACATAATAAGATGGCAGTTAAAGAAAAAAACTACAACCCCCTGAGGAGAGCAGACTTAGCATCTTAGCAGCTGTTAGCCATTACAATCTAAGGATGTTCACCTCAGTTTTCTTAGAAAATTGTTTCCTCAGCAGAGGCACACAGTTGTGGGGTGGGGCTGAGGAATGAAAGAAAATTAATAGAAAACTGATGTTTTGCCTTCATTTTATTGTGTTCATATTATTATAATAAAAGTCACATTGCATTTTGGATTTTTGGAAAAGTCGACAATGCACCATTTTGATTGGTTATTGAATGATAACAAGTAAAGCTGAAGTTGAAAAAAGTCAAATTTTGTCCAACATCGTGTTAGTCATAAATAGTTTATAAAATTGTATTAGTTATCAACGTAAACATTTTTTTCCCCCACACATGCCTTTTACACAAATACTGAAATTTTTAGCCATTTCTTCCTTTTTTATCAATTTTGAATTTTGCAGACGTGTGTTTGGACAGACCATGTTATGGTCTGTGTCATATATTATGGGGAGGACACAGGAACAGTAATCATGGATCATTTAACATACTGCAGAAATTCTTGCTTTGAGTCTGGGTGGAAACAATTATGGTTTCAGAAGATATTCCTCACTAAACTCACCACAGTTAGAACCATTGTCACTCAAGATATATCATAATGATTCCATATTTGTTCAAAATGACTGAACTGAACCCATTGCGGTGTTTGAGTGTGCAGGACCGTTGCCACACATTTCTATGTCTGGAGATTTCAGTGCTGCTTTCATTGTCTTTGTCTGAGTTTGAATGTTCTCACTGTGGTGTCCATATACAATAATTTGGGCTAATTGGTGCCTCTAATTGTGTGCGTGCATGTGTGTGTGTGTGTGTGTGTGTGTGTGACTGTTCAGAAACAGTCCTATAGGACAGCAAAAGTGACCAGACCACAGCAGCTGAATATAAAGGGCTGGAAATAATCTCAAGGAGGCTGTGCATCTCAGAATTTTGAATTTGGCTGCAGTTTTCAGCAGATTAATGGCAGTGAAAGGGGTTGAAGGGTGGGGGCATTTTATGGTGAGATAATAAAATGACGTGCAGACAGAACAGGCTTAGAGTTCAGACAGAGGAGCCTGATTAATATCTCCTCTGTATACACCATATGAGTCCATGACACGGGAATCATAAAAAAATGGTAAGACATCTTATTACAAAATGTAGCAGTTTCCCTTTTATGTGAAAGCCGTAAATATTCAAGAACAAAAAGCACAAAATATTTTTGTTCATTTCACTTCTTAACACAATATATTCCTGTTATATATTGTAACATGCTGAAAGACGATAGAATATAACTCCGATCGTTTCATGTCACCTACTGTATGTCGCTGGTTCAAATCAATAGATAATGCATTTAGCCACATCCTTATTTAGACACATCACTAGAGCATCTAATGGCGATCTGTTTATGATGGGATATGGCCATGTTTATAAACATAGCACCCACTGCAGTATTTACTGCAGTAATATTTAGTATTAAATATTTCGTACATGTGCTACAAATATCAAATATCAAAAAAAAAAAAACTACATGGACCATCAGGCATAGTCACTCTCTCACGCCTGCGCAATACAGGCTTTCCTCGTAGCTGATGCAAGAGACTCGAACGGCAGGCGAAGAAAGAGGGGCATCAACGCGGCTGAAAGTTAACGCGCAAGAAACGTCCGCTGCATCCAGGCAAAAATGTCGGGAGACGAGGTAATGCTTATTTGATTCAACAGGTTAGAGGGAGAGAGAAAGAAGGGGAAGAAAGGGGAAATCCGCGGTTCACAAGTTTAGCCGAATGTTAACGGACCACCCTCACGTTAGTCGCAGGTTGTGCTTCCAGTGCCGTTTTACCTGAACGCTCACTCACCAGGCTGACTTTATTTAGTTTAAAAAAAAAAAATAATAAATATATATATATATATATATATATTAGATCCACAATCCCTATGTATCACACCGTATGGTTATTAACATAAACAATCACCGGTTTTGTCTTACGCTTGCTGTTAGCACCCATTAGCTGCGTAACTGAAGGTAACCGCTGGTCCTACGATAAAATGTGTCGTTTCCTGCTAATACAGCCGTCATTGTACTTGCTTTGCTATTAACTTAAGCGTATCGACAAACTATACAATTTAAGTGGAAATATACATTATTTTTATATGTTAAATGCTTCTGTATTTTTTTTTACCTTTATGTGGAAAGCTGGGCGCAGTGGAAATAGAGGACATTTGTCATGTGAATTTGCTTCTGGTCCTAACCGTGCATGTTTTTCAAAATACAGTTAGCAAGTACTTTGACGGTGCAGCTAGTCTTGTAATGCTTCTGTCTTAAATGTGGCTAAATGTGAAGTAGTTCAAGATGAATCTGAAACCGTTTCCCCACAACAATCCTCCTTAGGCGGGGAAACCCACTACAGTAAACTATGAATTGTCTCATGGGTTTTCTTTCTAGTGACTTAAGAGAGCTGTCAAACATGACTCCCACTGTCATTGTAGTTTGTGAGCCACCCACTGAGAGCATATGGTCTTGGAAGAAGAACAGGGGAGAAATGCTTGTATCAGAGGACGTCTTGAGCAGCAGTGTTTGTCATGCCGAATGTGTGGGGACAGTGTGCCCCATGGGAGTCCATTATGGTTTGCTGTTGGAGTGATATGTGTTAAAGTGACACATGGACACAACCATGTGTATTTCAGACCAGATCACGCTGCCCAGCATCACTGAGGATCTTAATGTCCACCTATAGCTCAACTAGGCCTTGGTCACCAATTCAGACTCATTTTACTTTTTTATATAAATATTCTATGAGTGTGTTTATTAATACTGTTAATACTGCCATGAATCACATGCTTGAGGGCAAATTTGATGCGAATTGCTATCATTATGATGATTGCATCAGCAGTGTGACTAATCTATCATTATGCTTGATACAAAATTGATTATTTTTCCATCTGTTTATCCTTTTATATTTATGTTATTGCTTTTTACGAAACAAGAGCAGACACAGGTTTCTGCAGTTTTGTTTACATGGACGGTTGCCAGTGTAATTTTGTTTTTTGTTTTTCTGAATGTTACCGGCTATAAGGAAATTAGGCTACATGCTATTTTCTGGCACATACAGTTCAGTCAGTCACCTGCTTCTTTTCATGACATGGGCTGTGGTTTTTACTAGAATAAACTAAATGCTTGGGGGACTGAGCTGCTCTCCTGATTTATTTTATTTTTTTTCCCACAGCCCTGTAGTCATGAGAGGGGCTTTGTTGCCCTACACACAAATTAGTTTCCTATTTTTTGTGTAGCTTGGCAGGCTAAGCCTCTGTGACTGTGATTGGAAGGTTGCCGGTTTGAGCCTCGGCAGAATAGTCTCATAACCATGGGCAAGGCGCTTAACCCCCAGCCCCAGGGGTGCTGCACGCTGCCTGACCCTGTGCTGGGACCCCCAAGCTTGCTCTCACCTGCATATGTGTCTTTGGGTGTCATGGAATTTGCCCACAGGGATTAATAAAGTATTACTGATCTGTTCTGTTCTATTTTCTTGTGTTTGGACTGAATGTAGCAGCATAGGATTTGTTTCTGGATATCCATCAGGACTCGCTTCGTGTAACAAGAGTATAGATTGTCTAACATTGGTGCATTGGTTATTATCGGTCATCTTGGTGTTAAGTGCATTTTGGATCTCATTTAATAATGGCAAATGATAAGCTTTTTTGAAATAATGTGACAGTTTTAGGTGGACTGAGGGGTGAAATTACCTTTTTATTTTAAATTAAATTCTTTTGTCGTTAATATGACCTTTTTGTAAATGTTTGTCTTATGCCTTCTCATACTTATTTTTGATAGTGTTTGCGATCTCTGAATTAGCCTTCTGTTTTCCCTTTTTGCAGATGATTTTTGACCCCACCATGACCAGGAAGAAGAAGAAGAAAAAGAAGCCCTTCATGCTGGAGGAGGAGGGGACAGAAGCTCCCAGTGAGGACACCCAGCCCTTAGAGCCCAAGGAGGCAGACACAGAGGGTGCGGAGGAGCGTGAAATGGACCATGAGGAGGATGATGCCAAGAAGAAAGGTAGGAGCAACAGAAACCAGGCAAGGGGCTGGTTATTTGGGTTTGGGTTTAATGATGTTGCGTCACAATGCAGTGCATGTATGACAGGTAGACTGCTACTTCTACTGTGGAATTTGTGGCTATATATGTGTGTCAAATGGTAATACTTATAGTCTAATAGTTTTTTTTCCCTTCAATTATAATTCTCCCTGAAGAGCCCTCAGACAATCTTGATGATTTGAACTTCTTTAATCTGAAAAAGAAGAAAAAGAAGATAAAGAAGTTTAATGATTTAGAAGATGGAATGAAGGTCAGTGCAGGTTAATCAAGCTGTAATCACTGTATCTCTTTCCATTCTGAATGAAGTCTTACTGCACACCGAATTCTACATTATTTAAGGACGCTTTTAAGCTGATCGTTTAATCTAGATCCATAACATGTTCTTGTCTTACTGAATGACTACATCCATGAACAGATAACCGATTATGTGGGCAGCTTGCTGCGGTGGACTGGCTGAATGTGAAGGGGATGTCTTTACAGGAGATGAAGATCGAGGCAGAGCAGCCAGAGCCAGTGGATGATGATGAAATTGTGTCTGGACTGCTGCTGACCAGGAAGAAGAAGACGACCAAGGTAGATTTCAAGGAGGAGGGCGAGGCTCAAGACAACGATGAAGGTAGGGATGGAAGAATGAGCTATATCTTACTTTTATGTAATCGACTTGATAATGCTCTCTTCCAGTGAAATACTATTTTTACAGCTGGGTATTTTACTAGGGCAATACTTCCAATACTTCACATGTACCCCCTTCTGGGACTTAAATGCACGACCACTGAGGTACGCGTGGTAAAATAGGGTATTTCAGAGATGGGTATTTTAGCGAGAAGTACTAGTCAAATTTTGCCAGTCATTGTTCAAGTAGTATTTAATTAACCCAGCCCCAGCCCCCATCACAGACACAAAGAAACTTGTATTGAGTAATACTCAAAATATTTTAGGGCTACCACAATTAATCGACATCAATATTTTAAATTGACACATCAATTTAAAAAATTTATTATTTTAATGAAATTACCTTGCTGATTTCTAAAATGCTTCAGTTCATTGTAACAAATGTTTTCCTTTAATATCACTACGTAGGCTTAATTATAGGAGTAGACCAAATTATCACTAAAAAAAAAGATGGTGGTCTTGCGCTGTGCAAAGTTTCAGTGGTGTAGCATGTGGCGCTAGCACTGCACACCAGCACCCGAAGAGAACACACAGGCGCTATGTTCTGGATGCTGGATCGCCAAATTAGGCAGTACCCCACCAAAAGTGTTATCTATTCATGTTTATCAAATTATCATTAATACAGAGCTTTTTAAATGTCTTTTGTCCTTGTAGTTGCTAAATACACTCATTACCAGTGTGTGTTACGGTGCGGGTTGGGCTTGTTGGGACCAGTGTCATTATCGTAAAATAAAACTGAAAGGAAAACGGGAACTAATGAAAGAAATTATTACTTGAAATAAAAATGAAAACTATATTTATCTAATAAACCTCCCGGCCATTAATCAGCAAAGATTACTGCCACCCCATCAATGTCTTTTTACCTAATTTAACCACAGCATCTCCTGTTTTAAAAGATGTTGCAGGTGCTAAGCTGTCCCTTTCTTCACCACGACTTCAGTACTTAGTGCATCCATCATTTACCAAAACAGCAGCGTGTGGCGCTCTGCTAACCGAATTTAATAAGCATAAAGTTACACCAAATTTATACAGATTACAGATTCAGTAAAATAGTTGATCAATCCATAGAAAAAAATAGTCGTTAGTGGCAGCCCTAAAATATTTTCTTTTCGTACAAAATGAGATATTACCGAACAGCCAAAGAATTATATAAAACATTAAAAAGTATCTTGAATTAATTCATTTGAAAGTGAAATTGAACTGAGATAGCTCAAGTGTAATGGCATACAATAATATTAAATATCTTGTGCCTAAGGCAGTTAGAGCAAATGGCAATTATTTTTTAAAATACAATTCTAACAGTACTTCTCTGGCTTGTAGGCTATTCCGTTAATTTATTTCCATAAAAAAGAGACAACTCCTTGCTGGAAAAGGATAACAAAACAATAAAAGTAGCCTTGGAACTAGGGCTGAATGATATTGGAAAGATTTAAATTGTCATATCTGAAATCTTTGCGAAAAATATTATGACATTTATAAAACAGAAAAGGAGTTGAAAATGTACCCAAAGTAAACAAATACATTCTCTCTGTACTGGGAAAGGGAATTCAGTAGTTCTTTTGGTTGCCAGAAGCCTCTACTGGCGCATTGACAATTCACTCTTATTTAAAGTTTATTTAAAGAGCAAATTTCACAGTGTGTGAATTTCAAGGGCATTTTTAATGGCAGCCATGACAACCTAAACGCTCAGATGCAAAGCAGAGACGACACTTGCTTTGGCTCAGTATCTTCTCTCTGGATTGGTTTAAAGAGCACAGACAAAGCTTGTGCAAAAACTGAGGATGTAGATTCAGAAGGAATAAACCGCAAACTTATCAGTGATGGCTAATTTCTTTGATTTTTACAATCTCCCCCCAGTTTTCTAGATGTTCTCGAATACTTGACAATGCTGACCCATCCCTATTTCTAACCACTACACCCACCTCCGAGTATTTCATTTGGACATATCTACACACAGTATTAGACTGTTTATGGTTATTATTAATGAAAGGAGAAGTGTTGAATGAAGGTTTACTGTGTACTGTCCTTCAACCATTTTAACACAATAGAAACTCATTAACTAACTGACCAGCCTAAATAAAACAGTGATTGATGGCAAGTAATAATCCATTCAAGTGTGGGTCTTATTTTCCCCAAAATTTTCAGGCATTAAAAGCTATAGCATTGTGAATCAGAAGGAATTAATCTGTTTTGGGGGGCGGGAATTAGCTTGATACGAGTCCTCGGAATGTATTTTGTTGGATTGTAAGCTATGAAGTAAAACAAATTGAAATCTTCCCAATTGCAGCCCAGGAGGACGATGACAGCAGAATCAATGACGGCATCACATTTGTTGCACAGACGGGGCCGGCATGGGCTGGGACAGAGCGAGATTACACATATGACGAGGTACCATTCCAGGCATCATCTTCGGCATAATGTTCTGTGTGGTAAACTGGCCCCGGGGACTCGGTTGCTTTTACAGCACTTCCGCTCACTGGCCACTTTTGTGGAGTGGCAGGAGTAGCTCTGACTTGATCATGTGACATCTGGTACACAGTTGCTGACCCGAGTCTTCAACATCATGCGCGAAAAGAACCCTGACATGGTGGCCGGGGAGAAGAGGAAGTTTGTCATGAAGCCCCCCCAGGTGGTTCGGGTGGGCACCAAGAAAACGTCTTTTGTCAACTTCACTGACATCTGCAAACTGTGAGTGCCACTGCTTTTCCTCCTGATGCATTGAGAGGGTTGCCGCTTTGGTCCTGCGCGCCTGTCTTCTCCTAATTTGTTTCATTTTTTTTGTTAGCTTGCATCGTCAGCCAAAACATCTCTTGGCCTTCTTATTGGCCGAACTTGGGACGAGGTAAGATCTTAAACATTCCACAGCCTGTTTGTTACCGGTTTGATTTACTGCTTCTCTTACCACCTCCTTATTGGCCACAGCTTCCAAATATGACACGTATGGGAAAATTTTCAGCTTTTTTACAGCTGAGTAAAAACACAGATGTGTTGGACATGCTGAGTTTTGTCTCATTAATTGTTGCTGTTTTTTTCTTTGGACAGCGGCTCAATAGATGGAAACAACCAGCTAGTTATAAAAGGAAGGTTTCAGCAGAAACAGATAGAAAATGTCTTACGAAGATATATTAGTAAGTTTGATGTTATGTATGTGTTTTGTCAGGTCTGCCCTGGCCTAACCCTTGTTAGCAACAAATCATAATATGCTTTTATCTTTATCATTTACCGCTATAGATCTCGAAGAAGGGGTATATATACAAATTTCATACGGTTTATAAATTTTTATTGAATTCAGATGCGATTTATATAATTAAAATATGCTTAAACCCTGTCATTATAACACATTTTGTATCATGTGACATCTGTACTGAGTAAGTCTGTGGTCTGGGAAATCAGGGATATAAAGTGTCTTATCTGTGTGTGTATGTGTGTCGCAGAGGAATATGTGACCTGTCACACCTGCCGCTCCCCTGACACCATCCTTCAGAAGGACACACGGCTCTACTTCCTGCAGTGCGAGACCTGTCATTCTCGCTGTTCCGTGGCGAGCATCAAGACCGGCTTCCAGGCTGTAACGGGCAAGAGGGCGCAGCTCCGTGCCAAGGCCAACTGAGCCCACCGCTCAGTGGAGCTGCTAAGGACTGCCGGAGGTGCTGACTGGACAGTTTTGTTAAGTGAGGGTGCTTTTTGTAATTGCTCCATTTCCTAACGTGAGTACAGGTTAGTCGCATTGAGAAAAAAAAATTACAATTCCAGACCCACTGGGATTGTTTTAGATTTTTACAATTTGGATGTTTCGTTTTGCTCTTTTTTTGCCTCTTAAACACTCAATTCTCAATATCCATTTCAGAAAAGTGAATTAAAGTAACTTTGAAGTTTCCTTTTATTCTGAAGGAGCCTGTTTTAGTGCAGTGTTAATATCTGAGAGCAGTATTTAACGCTTAGTTTTCAACTTGGTTGATAACTCCATGAATGAGAGCAACATCAACTGTTCATATCTGTGATAAAGGCCGTATAGCTAATATCAGTCTTGAATTTATACATAATGATCCCATTGAATTAAAGTCCATCAAACAGGCCTCTGAAGTAGAAATGGTGTGGACTGTTTTTTTTTTTTTTTTTTTTCCCGGTTGAAATCATTACTCTGAAACTTGAACGTATTTGTTTTGTAATTGCATACTACATGTGCTCTGCCAGTCATGAACAATCGTAGCTCATAAACAGTATCAAGGCATCATCAACGGAATCGTTTTTAGTAATTTAAAGTTGGCTAAACCAGGCTAACATGCTGATCTGCCATCAGATTCCCCCACTTCATAAAGCATGCCTGGCTGAACACCTCGATTTCCAACACATGTCTCTGAAGCCGAGCTGGTCAGGGAATTCAAGTCGATTGATCACCACATGTAAAATACACTGGGTTTTGTCACTGTGAGGAATGTGTGGTATACAATAAACAAGGCTTGAATTAATTTTAAATGTGCACGTTTAAATTTGATCTTTTATTGCTTTCTGTTGTTGAGTATTCTGCAGTTATTTCTACCCACATAAGGCCTTTGGAATGTGGGTACATGAAGGGTGAATCCTCATTTCGTCACACTTTTTTAATGCCACTTCATACCACTTAGCATTGTAGTAGTGGTTATGTTACGGTCTGTATCTGATTTCTGTGATGCTTTAAGCAATGACTGCTATGATGACCTAACAAATACAGTGCCAGTGTTTGCAGTATCTGTCCACAAGCCTGTTTAACACCTGATTTGTATTCTTGGAAATTACAGCTAGCATGTAACCCATTTTTACCCATATTTACTTTAGGATTCATTGACCAAAACAGTTATCCAATCCAATTTTAGTCATTTGTCTAATATATACCGACTCTCCTCTACTTACGAGCTTTCAACTTACGAACTTTCAGACATATGAACGAAGAGGACTGTAAGTCCAAATTGTCTTTGTTGGGCTCTCGTTTCCTGTCTGAAACATAATTTTTTTTTCTGCGCGCCAATTCCGCCTAGCTTATGACTTCTGGCTGCTACTCCTGCCGCGCAGCAGCGTAGCGTTCGTACTCTCAGCATCCTAGTTCTTTGTACTTGCGTATACCCTTAAGATGATGTTGAATAACGACTTATGAACATTTCAAGTTACGAACGGCTGTTCGGAACGTAACTCGTTCGTAAGGAGAGGAGCGTCTGTAGTCTTACTAAAGACATCAAAAAAATAAGTGCAAAATCATTTACATAATTTAAGCAAATCATGTATTATGTGATGAAATTATAGTACTTTATTGAGGCAGTGGGGAAATTCTCTTATACTGCCCCATCTTACCCTCCATGATACACAGACACATGTAGGTGAGAGCAAGCCTTGTGGTGAAGGACAGCCATCTATATTGGCACCGTGGAGATGGGGGTTAAGGGCCTTGCTCAGGGGCCCACAGTGACTGTTCTGCCAAGGCTGGGCTCAAACCAGTAATATTCCAATCACAAGCACAGGCTTAGCCAAGTGAGCCACAAGCTGCCACCATATATAACTGTATTCTATGATGACAGTTCTATTTATGTTTTACACTGGTGTAGCTTAATCTGTGCTGCTACACTGGCTGATAAAAATTACAGGGCCAATAGTAAGTCCTAAATGTAATGTTCACTAATGGTGACTTGCTGACAATTATCATTTGAGAGCCAGCATGTGGCTTCCTGGTTAAGGTCTCTGTACCCATAGCCTAAAGGTCATCGTTTTCGGTTCCATGGCCAGTCTCTGTCACTGTTGGGCTCTTGAGAAAGAACCTTAACCCCAGTTGCTTCAGGCACTGTCCAGTGCTGTTTTCTAAAAAAAAAAAAAAAAAAACGTAAGCCTCTTTGGATAAAGGTATCTGCTATATGAAAAATGTGAAAATTCAGTAATTTGGTAAATTTGGAAGCC
>JAODJW010000127.1:1366468-1379664 GCA_026777045.1 Hyperopisus bebe | reverse complement strand
TTTGGAAGCCATTCCATTTCTGTAAGAGAGATATGTGTTGGCAGGAATAGTAAAAGTGAACAGATTTTTCACTGCAGCTTCTTTTTATTAATCACTTTGGCAACCAGAAGCTGCTGAACAGGAGGGTCATGAAAACCATACAACTAAGAGTATCATGAGGTATAAAGCTGATCCAGGTGCTGTTTGGTTTGTTGACATTATGAAACTTTAAGATGTTGGCAAAAGTTTGCTGCCGCTGCATATGGGAGATACAGGACTACCATGTGCATAGGTGTGTGTGGGGGTGTTAAAGAGTTTGGCAGGCTGATTAGAACCTGATGTGGCACAGAGGATTTTCACTTTAAGTTCCAAAAGCCACAGAAAATGAGGCCAGAGTCTCACTGTGCTCAGGCATGAGCTTCTGTGTAACATCACTCTTTGTGCAATGGCTGACTTGACAACTGCATGAGTAATGGCCCTCCCTCCTTCTCTCTGACTGGACCTCTGGAAACTGAACTTTTTTACCCTAATCTTTAAATTTGGAACTCATGACTCTGAATGTCCCTGTTCAGCTGAAAAAGGGCAGTAAGTTCAGAAATCCTAAAATGGTTTGCAGTGTTAATCTGCTCTTGATCATTTTTTTGTGTATTTACTGGAACATTTGCAACATGTTTTAATTATGTCATGTGTGATACATTAAAAAAAGGATTCCATAGCAGGTCTATTTAGATGCTTTTTGGGGAAGATTGATTGTGTGTGTTGCCAAGAAGGGTTACAGTGCGTGCTGTTCTCTCCAAGCTCACTTTAAGAAACCCACAGTTTGTAATGAATGGGTTCATTTTCTGCACCTCCTGAAGCTTGTTGCATTTATCACGACTTAAAATTAAGACGCAAAGTCATGTGCTTTTATAATGAATGCGGGTGACGTCTACTTCTAAACCAGTCTCTCAGTACAGTGTATAAATACTGCATCAATGCATAGGCAAAAGTGCTAAAGCATTTGCAATTTTTTTTTAATCGCAAAACGTAATTATTACATTCCAAGTTTGTTGTCATTAAATGAATAAATAATATAGTAATGATAATAATAAACACTTCATGAGAGGATTTTTTTTGCCTTCAAAGCAGCAGTATATGAAAAGAAACATTTCCAAAACATTGCATGTTACAGTGTAAAGTTACACCACACTGTTACATCCTCGAGTTTAGTAATGGTACTAAATTTGAGGTGAAAATTGCCAAATGTTAATGCTCTAAATTTTATCTTAAAATTACTGTGGATGAAAGTAGGGAATTTGACAAAGTTTTGAATCCTTCTGTGTATGATCTGTTGCCCTCTTCCCTTCACATTAATTACTTGGCTGGTCATACTGAGTTAAACCAGCCGTCGAAACTGTGTAATTTTACGGACCATGGAACGCTAATGGTCATTTCTCATGTAGCTATGTAAAAGCAGATTCTCTAGAACTGCACGTTGATACCGTACGTGAGGACTACCTGCTGCAATCTCACAAATGATCCAATGTGCATGAGATTAAACGCATTGCTCTGTGTTTTTTCACGCCACCAAATTAATGGTCATAAGACATTGTTTTGCGTAATACTTCTGCGTAAGTATTACAAGGTCTTTGGTGACCTGATTTTTGGGGATTTTGCTATATGTGATTAAAATTTACTGTGTTCAGAATTACTACTTTGAAAAAACAAATAAACAGAATAGGTCTACTTCTCTAACAATTTCATGCCATGACTTAAGTGTCTGGACTAAAATTGTATTGCTAAAAGATAGCTATAGAATACCACGTGTTTTCGATATGACTTTAAAAAAAAAAAATTCTCGATTCGATGGCACCAGCTTCGTTAACTTAAGTCCTACACCCATTGCTGTTTTATTTCAAGGACCATATCTGGACTTTCGACAACAAGAGCATCGTTTGGGACTGACCTGTGTCAATAAATTGCATTAGAAGTGCCCTGTTTTATTTTACATTACTGTGGCTATGTTGCACGCACAGACTTTCACAGTTGAACGTAGATGAGAGCAACCTTCTTTCTGCCTTAAATTGTGTTTCCTTATAAATTATTGTTTAGTGATCAAGTCTGGTCCTTTTTATATATGTGATCTTTCAGTGTTCCAAACACTGTAGGCCTACACATATTTTTGTATATATTTCTGATCTCGTACTTTTTGGTGTATTTTACATTTCTTTGCCTGTTCCTCTATGATTTTAGATTTATTGTCCTTGTGCACATCCACATGTCAGAGTGTTAAATGACATGTTGCTGCTCCTTGTGCAACCTTAATACCCTGTGTATTTCGCACGTTCAGTGCCATGAATTTCTTAAAAGTTTTAAATGTGGGAGGGCCCTTTTCACAGCTACATTCAGATGTATGAATGTACAGCTGAACAGCAAATGTATATAAATGAACACCTCAATGTCTTGTTATGATGACAGAAAATAGAGTGGATGTGTTTTCCTTATGATCACGTCGTACATCCTCTAGGTAACACTTGCCTTACTTGTTAGCTGCCAGATGAAAAGGCATAATTTAAATGTAAAAAACATCTTGAACATTTTGAAAGAAGTGCGCTAATGTGAGGACCCACCAGGATTTCAAAATACTTTGATGGAGTTATGACTTAGACTGCAGAGTTCATGTCTGACTAAATCTAAGGGTGATATTTAGCTTTCTCCACTATGTGTCACTCTAAACTAAACTTCTAGTGACATTCAGGCAGATATTTAATGTGTGACATTTGCTAGAAGAGGCAGGCCAGATAAGTAATAAATAACCATTACGATTATCTTCACGGGTTGTATAAAAGACCTCTTGAGTCTTTTGTAGCCAGGTAATTCAGTTACATAATACATAGTATTTTAATGAAATTACAATCATGTGACCTATAAAATATGAATATATAGGGTTATACATTTCTGATAAACAAATACAATGCCATTAATTAGCTTACTTGTGTCCATTAGGGGAGTTAAACAGATTTAATGAAAGGATAACAAGCAAGTAACCTTCATGCTGTTCACATTGTTTTTTGTTTGCGCATGAAAACATGTTGACACAAAGCTGTCTTTGTAAACCATCCTCGTACCATAAAAGGCTCAATCGATTAAAGATGCTGAAAGATTGTTTTTATCGATTGAAAAGAAATATGGAAGAAATGAAAGTTGTGAAACGTGGAAGCACAAGTTTGAATATGATGTTTGGTGTTTTCACTTTACATTACTTTAATTTCCCTAAAATGTTTACTTGTCTCTTCATCGCAATTATTTGTCATGGGTTCTGACAGCAGCTTTCTGGCCCAGAGTATCCGTGCCACATGTTCTTGAGTGAGGGATGATTTTCTCAGCTTCTTTGGCCTCAGATATGATGTGTGCGTCGTCTTTCTTGGATGGGCTATGGGTCCCATTAGAGTTTCCAAGACAATTTACTGAAATCTTTGCCCAAACTTGTTTTCATATCTGAGCAAATAGTATTTTATAGATATTTTTTCTTTCCTGCATTTCATTAATTCCTTCCATATTACCGGGAATTAAAAAGTATCCTCAAATGCTACGAGACTGACAAATTGATGTTGATCCTGCTGAGGATGTAATATGCCCTTACTTGGGTCTTCGCGAATCCTTAGAGTGCTGTAACTAATCTCTCCACTCTTCAATGTTTCATACACCTTTTTCTGGCTATGAGAGACAAACCAAGACACGGCCGTTTTCATGGTTCCCTGGTCAGTTTCAGGTCCGAAAATCAAATGGAATTGAAAACATGCTGTAATGACACATTTTGTAAAGAAGTATTTAATTCAGATAAGGTGACTTCACTAAGCAGAAATCACCCACAAAGGCCTAGCACTGACCTAGACATGACAGAACATGAATTTAGGCAATATTAACCCAACCATCATCTGCAGCAGAGCTTCACGATGTTTTAGAGATGGAATGCAATATCACCAGCTTTCTACCAGAATACATTTTTATTAAAAGGTTTCCTTCATAAATTTAACCAATGAGGTCAAGCATAGGCCAACACTTCAGTCGTGTCATTGGCTTCAGGATATCCTGGGTTGCTTGTGCCCTAATGATGACATCAACCGGGTCACTGTGCCCTCAGTCCCGTTTAACTTTTGTTGCGTTCCATTAACCTCGGAGGTCTTAAGTTGGAGCTGGGAATGCTGTCACACTCGAGTTCAAGCCGGAAAGCCATTTAGTTCCGATGGATTGTGGGTGCCTTCTGAGCACTTGTATATTGTTTGTATGTATTATAACTCCTAGAGTAGGGTTTGAATTGCAGTGACTTTCACGGGAGCCCATTTCCCATCACTATCCATGAACCGCCCAGAAGTGCTGAATAAAAACCATTTGTTTTCTTGAATAACGACTTCCATTCAAATACCGCACCCACTGAATGATGATGAGTTCAGGTTGCTGCGTAAATGTAGTATTTCCAGTGCAGCTACGCCACACATGGACGCCCACAGTAAGAATAGACACAGAGTTGTGTTAATTAGTGGAGACAGATGTTCAGAAAATGGAATATAATAAGTGAATAAACACACAAAATTTATACTATTTTTTATTTCAGGAACCTTAAATGTACATAAAAGTTACTTGTTTCATAATTTAAACGTTGCAAAGTTACTCTCAAAGTTACTTGGTTCATAATTTAAGCTCAAGAATACTTCTATGGACCAGCCTCTTTTGAAGTACAGGCACCCAGAATCTGTTTCAAAACCCTCTCAGTGTCTTTCTTGTACTAGTATTTTATTTGAATATCCATCAAGGTACTTTATGTTACCTTAGAAGCAAACTGCCAGAGAACCAGTGGGGTCAGGTCTGTGGGTGATTGGAACTGGTGTGGTGCTGACGCATCATCCACTGCATGGCAGTCTCTGCCATGATGACCATTTTCCTCTGCTGTTGGAGGAGCTTTATAAACTATACATTTCACTGCCAGCACTCTCTGAGGTATGCAGACCAGGGAATGCCTAGATCTCCGTTGGTCAGTACACCTATTGGTCTGGTCGCTCTGATGGCTGTCATACTCAGTGAGTAGCTGTTGCTATGGTGGGTCGGCTCCTCCCAATGATGTCCAATGTCACTCCTTTCAAGGGGCATAGTATGAGATTCAGATTATGGTACTCTCTGGGTATCTTGTTTGTTGAATGTTCCGACTGCATTGAATGATATCTCGGTAAGGGAGACATTTTTTTCGTAACTTTGCTTGGTGGTTGATGGGTGCCCCCATAGTGACACTCCTCTGGTCATGGGTGACTTCAGTGTGACGACTGATATTGACAGGGTTGGTTATGACGGTTGTGTTGGTTCCCATGGGTCTGGTGACCATGGGGAAACTGGCTCCATGTTCCTTAACTTTGCAAAAGGTTCCAGTGCCCTGAGCCACATCATTGGACTTGGTACGCTGATACTGGTGGTATGGCAAAGGAGATCGATCATATCCTCGTGGGCAGATGCTGGAGGCTCCTACAGAACTGCAGGATCTACAGAAGTGTCCAGTTTATGAATTCTGACCACAGACTTGTTGCTACTCTAAAAATTCAGCTTAGGTCCAGTAGGCTACCACCTACTAGAAGAATGAGGCTGTACTTGGCCTGACTCCAAGATTAAGCTGTTTGTAATAAATTTGCATGCAGATTTGGGTGTGACTGGTGATCTTAATGTGATGTAGGAGACATTTTGTGACAAGACCCTGAAGGTTACAAAGGCTTGGTTTTGCTGGTGTTCCATCCTCAACAGGATCCATGGTCACTTGCTTCCCTACCAGCAGTCTGTTTTTACGCCTAAGAAGTCTACCATTGACTGCATCCTGACACTGAGGGTTCTCATTGACTGCAAACACGAATATCGGCAGTATTTCTATGCAGCCTTTGTCAATCCGTTCAACTCAGTTGATCAAGCTGCCCTGTGGGACATCCTGAGACATTGTGGGATCCCCCTGAAGTTGCTGGACTTCATGCCTGCCAAGTGCACCAATACTGTGAGTGCTGTGCAAGTTGGAGGCAGAACCTCTGCGTTCTTCTCAGTTGATTCTGGGTTTCGTTAGGGGTGTGTTCTTGCTCCTACTCTGTTCAGTGCTTGCATGGACTGGGTGTTGGGCTGGGTCGTGGGGAGTCCAGCGGCTGTGGGGCCTCGTAACCTCAATAGCGACGTTTA
Organism: Hyperopisus bebe; assembly: GCA_026777045.1. Taxonomy (NCBI): domain Eukaryota; kingdom Metazoa; phylum Chordata; class Actinopteri; order Osteoglossiformes; family Mormyridae; genus Hyperopisus; species Hyperopisus bebe. Next base: position 1,373,502 of record JAODJW010000127.1, on the reverse strand, counting down.
TGCTTCTAGTGACTCTTCTTATGAAGTCAGTAAATGGACTGGGGTAGCAAGGGGGATCATGAGATTGCTGGAAAGGGGTCTATGACACTTGTGATGTTTTTGTAAGAGGATAAAGGTCCAAGTCTTTAGTGTCCTGGTGCTACTTGTTTTGCTGTATGGCTGTTGGACGCTATCTAATGACAATGACCTGAGACAGACAAAGTCTGGACTTCTTTGGTATTGTGCCTCTTTGAAGAATTTTTGGGTACCGCTGGTTTGACTTCATGTCAAATTAGCAGTTGCTCAGAGTTCCAAATCAGGCACATTACCTGCATTGTGAGAGAGCATCAGTTATGGCACTACGGCCATGTGGCGCGTTTCCCTGAGGGTGATCTAGGTCATGCGATCCTCATTACTGAGGACCCAAGCAGCTAGACCAGGCCAAGAGGATACCCACATAACACCTGGCTGTGGCAGATAGACGGCCATTTCTGGAAGGTGGGACTAGAGGGGCTTGGGGGTGTCACCAACTGGGATCCCAAGGTGTTTTGTCGTGTGGTGGGTGCAGCACTGCCCTGTACCAGTGCACGTTCTCCAACCTTACTTGACCTGACCTTAGAAGCAAATGAAGCAGCACCAGTTGAGTCAAGAAAAGTGGTGGCATATCAAAAGCTAGAAGTATGTGGGATCTTTGATTAATGAGCATCGACATGCAAATTGCCTGGTTACCAGGCATGAGTATTTCACCAGTACTGGTTAACTTGGTCAGACATCAGCCAGACAGGCCACACTAACAATTAAGGAGAACTTTTTTTGGGAGATGGTTACTGGACTTGCAGGCACTGAGAGACACATGTTTGGACAGACTCGCTGTAAAGGCAGACTGTATGGGATCCAACCAATTTTATTGATGTCAGGACTGGTTATGAACTAATGGATGATATTTTTCAGAAAGGGATATCTAAACAGATCTGTGTGTGATCATATACCAGACTGAGGATCATCTCCCATTGATTACTTGAACTTTTAGATCTAAATCGCCTTAACATATTTGGTGTATATTCATTACATTTTCAGATAGCTGATCCATAGAGGTAATGTAAGGTATTTGCTTATGTCAGAATTCCTTGTGACATTACTTTTCACGCTAAACAATGACCTAAATCAGAAGTATTTTGCAATGCAGTTTCAGTAACAGGGTTAGTTGTTTTTGTGTTTAATTCAGCTTGATTTTTAAAATTACATACGGCTGGGAAATGATAAAATGAGTTACTAGTTGCTAAACTCTGTATAAGTGAAGATAAAATCAGCAAGCTCAAAGTTATGAACTGTAAAAAAGGTTTAATTAATCACAGGACACCTGGGCGCCAAACATATGAAACATTTCCCTTTGGCATATTAAAGTTTTGACTTTTTTGCTCACTTTAATGTGTAGTTTTTTAATTGCAGATGTCATTGTCACTGTTGTAGCAATTTATTTTGAAATGAAATTTAAGCTCTGATAACTGTGGAATTTACAGGACAAACAGAAGTGGGTGTTTCCAGAGTAATATAAGGGGACTCCTAAGACAGCAAACATGATTCGGCAAAAGTAAAGTACAGGGTGAAGTTATTTACCATGTCAATGTACTGCCAAAAACTTTCTAAATTCAAAACAGGATTATGGTTAATAAAATGTATCGATACCAAACATAGTTAACACTGTCAACACCAATTTTCTCGCCTGTGTCAAATGTGCCCATATGTGTCCCATTACAAAGCAGATCTTTGCAAATTTCTTGATAAAGAGCAAATGAGCAAATCGTTCATGTTACTGAGTTGCACAAAACCACCTTCAGGAAGCCAAATATACTTATTACAAAGCCATCAAGGAATACAACTGAGATGTTTTCGAATATCATTGTTGCAAAAAAAAAACCTTTATCCCAGGAATTCCCTCGAGTTTGATCAATTTCATCTGATCCTCTATTTTATGCCTCATTAGTTTTCTTTAAACACAACAAGAAGCAAACAGAAATGAAATCCCTAGATTTACTGGTGCATTTGCTGCCTGTGCTTGGGGGGAGACTTTGGCTGTGCTTCAGAGACGGAGGGAGAGAGCTACCAGCAGTGCAGCATGCAGCCGCCCCCCACCCTCCATCAGACTTGCAAATCCCGACCCACCTGCAACCCCAGTTTGTAAGACATACCTTGACTGTTCCACTGCATAGCTCTGGCAGGACTGAAATCCATGTAGTAAAACTGAGGAATTCAGCCCACCCCCCACCCCAGAACTAGTAACAAAAGGAAAGCACATGTTGGGTGTACCAGTTTCAAATTATTTTACCTAGAAACAAAACTATGTAAAATTTAGATCATGCAAATGAGGTGTGGATGACCTCATAAAATGCAAGTGCATTGCAGTAGGCAAAACTAAGTCGTGTCAGTTATAAACAGAAAGATAATTAGCTATTGTGTTTCCCAAGGAAGAGGAGCAACACTTATTCTGTTTGTTCAGATCCATTTTTTCAGGTCAACTTGTGCTTGGAGAAGACATGTTAAAGGGGGTCTTCTGAGTGTGCAGAGAGCCGCAGACAAATGCATTTATATATGTGAGGGTCTGTGCTTGTGTGTCCCCCTTAGCGGGAATGTGTAGCACTTTTGTCAGATTCTCACTCAAAACGCAGCTAGAGGGTAAAGTTGAAGTGACTAGCACAATGTACAGTTGCATCACCCACTGTCATGGCTCTTATACAGCAAGCTGCGCCCCAGCATTAATCTATGCCTGGCAATACTGTTCTGTGAGCAAAAGAAAAACTGGCCATGTGATTCTGATGGATGCTTGGACCAAAAACAACCCTGTTATTTTCATGTCTGAAGAAAGAGGTGAAAGACTTTGAATGCTGTTCAAGAAATTCAGGAAGTGCACAAAACTTTGCAGAATCACACTGGCTTGCAAATGCCAGCTCACAAAACAAACAAACAAGCAAATAAACAGTAACACAAAACAAACAAGTGATTGTACAGTTTGCTTACACTTGAACAAGTTCAATTTATTTATTTACATCTGTTCAGATCTTTTGTAGTCTTGAATATACACTTTAAAAATAAAATTTGTGCCTGTTTAAAGTCAACATGTATAAATGAATCAAAAAAAAAAAAAACACTGATAAAATACAAGAATCAGAGTGGAGAGGTTGAACTGAAGGTATGGTCGTCTCTTCAAGATCCAGTATCAATATAAAATGTCCATCCTTTTGTTTATTAGATTTTAAAACTTTTTGAAATGTTTTGTTAAAAGTATGTTTTGGGTGTCAAACCTTTTCTTTTTCATCTGTTTTGGAAAAGAATTAGCCCATGTTTGGAGGAGACTGTGATCTGCTGTTATCGCTTGTATTTAGTCAGTCAGTGGCACGGTGGGACAGTAACGTTTAATCTTATCCAGCTCCCAGGGCCGCTCCCCCCCCACTCGGCGGTCAGCCTTCTGACTCCTGGCAGGCCAGGTCCGAAGGTAGGCGGCACCCCTGGTGTTGCTGTCTTGTCATTACTGCAGTATGAAACAGTCTCCAGTCGGCGGCCTTTTCCAGCATCCCGCTGACTGTACAAGAAAAGGAAGAGCAGCATTAGTCCTCACATGTGTTTTTATTTTTCTCAATTGCTTTTAAAGCTCAACAGCTCTCATGAAATATTTTCCCCTTCACATCCAAGACAACAAAGGGGAAAAAAAGTCCAGCTATGACCAAACATAAATCAAGATATATTACAGCTCGTATACCAAAATAGTATAATAAATTATTTGATATTCAGAGCATTCTATGCCAGATTCCAATACAGATCTCACTAGCAACTAAAAAACGTTCAGTCTGACACTGTGAGTCATGCTGAATCAATTATGCAACACAATTGTTGAATTATTTTGTAAAGTCAAAAATAAACATCCTGCTTATTGGACTGTATTGTCGGTAATCAGATATGGTCGAGGAATGCGAAAGATTCTCTTTGGGCCATGTTTCTGGGGCACTTCAAAAGGCTCTGTATCATTTGCATAAATTCAAGCTCATAATTACATATATACTTGATTGCAAAACAAAAATTTCAGGGGCAATAACCAAAATAATAGACAATATAAAAGCATGACCAAAAAATGAGCCAAACATCACCTATAAAATCAGGTTAATGTCTGATTCTACATCAGTATAAATTTAATGAATTAATTATTTACACTACATGTGGTTTATGGTTATGGAAGTATATATGCTATCTTATAAACCAGCTAATTACTAATTAAACAATTTTGTGAAACTGATTCCTTCTGTATATACAAACCACACATCTGCTTGGAACACAACTAGCATAAATAAGGTTCGGGGGGGGGGGGGGGGGGGGAATAAAGGACCCGTCCAATCAAAACAGACTTACGATACATGAAGTTTTAGGCTGCATGACGAATCCAATAAATTTGAAGACATCTGTGACTGCTGCTCAGCTCCCCGGCGCTCTGAGCTCAGGCTTATTTGGGGAGGGGCGGCTTAAGCCAGAGTTAACACGATCTATGATGCGATAGGACGAAGTCGTGCAAAGCAGCCGGTCTGTGCCGGACGTGCCGGGGATCACACGGGAATCGAACTCGGACTGCCTGTCTACCTTTTGAAGTCCCCTGCAATATATGAGGTACAGCTGAGTAGGCATTAACATCTGAGGAACCAAAGCCTCTTCACTTTGAATCTGGATTATTATTAATAATAATAATGATAATAATAGGCTATGTTTTTGTAACTCTGTCCATGTGGGTGAAGCCATTTCCCACAGTGTGCCGAACAGGAGCAACCTATCCTGCTTTATGCAGACACTCAATGAAAGACACCACTGGGGCATTTGGAGAGATTTCGTAATATTGTGCTAGCTATATCACACCGCTCATAAAAAATAAATGTTCTTTAACCTTTTTGCATTAACTGATCTTTAATACTTTGGGCTCCGTGATAAATGGAAAAATGCAGACTTATTTTGCTCCTCACTTTTAGCCCATTTAATGATTATCAAAATCAGTCCACAAAACCCATTATGGGTTGGATTATCTTCCAAACACGGCTTTCATCAAATCAGAAGCTGGGAGCTTTTAGTTAAGCTATTAATGGTCAAATAATGCAGACAATTAATAATAAAAAACATGGGATTCCTAGTTCAGGCTCTTAGATCCCCCCCCCCACCCCTTGACCCTAGCCAGGAGAACTGCTTAGAAGATGGATGGATGGATTATGCAATGTACACACTGTGCCTAGGTTCCTGGAAGAAGGCTGGGTTACATTTTATCACTAAATAAAAGAAATCGAGACTTAGAACAAGGGTAACAATGTTTTCTATTAAAACATGTTTATTTAACATAAATCCCAGTTGATGTACTGTCCCTGAGCAAGGTGCTCAAGTTAACCTGATCTTTTGTTGTTTTCAAACCAATTACCATAAAGATCTATTCTATTAAGTTATTGATGGCTGGTGTTATGCAGAGTTTTAACACAAAGGTGTATACTGAGAAGACCACAAACCACAGCAGGATCAAACATCTCAAAGCATCTGATTCGTTGATATTTGCTGTAAGTCACACATTCTGACAAACCGCATTTCACCCTTAAGGGTTCGTGTGGAAAGGGTGCCTATGCCGGCAGCCAATGGGATGCAAGGCAGGCAAGGCCGTGTTCCAGACAGGATGCCAAGCAGGCAAACATGTATGTGACATTGTACTCATTGGAGGGTGGGGGTGGTGGGGGCGGGCTCCAGTAAGATGAGTTTTTTCATAATTTCAGACTTGCCTTTTATTGTAGGACAGACTCCATTTCTGATAAGTGGCAGTTTTCCTGCAAAACATAAACACGACGGACATCATGTCTTTAAATAAAAGTAGCAGCATGTGTAGCCGCAGCAAAAAAGCCAAAATGCACACAAATGCTATCGTTTATCAGCACTCCCTTCAAGGTCCTCGCTCCCACTCTCCAGCTCACCATGTCATCCTCTCCTTCATCCTGCGTGCCGTCCCCCTCATCCTCCCCCTCGCTCCTGTGGGCCTCCTCCGTCAGCTCCTCCGTGTCTGAGCCTGAGTCGTCCTGAGACACCTCGCTCTTGCTCTCTTCAGCCCTCTGGAGCTCTAGGTAGAGAGAGGGAGGTGCTGCTCACAAATTAAGGGGGAGGGGTGATATGACCATAGTGTCCAATGTTTATGTTTATTTTTCCCAACAATAAGCACAATTTTAGCACTAAAATTCATTCTTTGCTCACACGGAGTACGTATACTTATTGGGGCAGGGCACCCCATTGTTTGGATAAGCAGTGGGAGCAGGGCAAAAGAAAATGAGACTGAGAGACTTTTTTTCAAGCCTAAAAATATTAAACTGTAGGACCCAGGAATGCAAAGACAAATTGCCCGAATAGCATAAGCCTTTATATGCACAACACATCTGTCCTGCTTTTGAGGTCTGTCAATATTTGTTCCGAGGTTCATGTTTCTGAGAGTAAAATCCTAGGTTAGATTTAGCAATCAGGCTGTAACAATGGTGAAAACATGGTTTCAGATGGCAGGAACAACATTTCTGGCTTGAGTCTCCCATTTTTATTACTGCCGACGTGGGACATATTCGTGCCGATTATATTTCGAAATCTGTGGATCAGGTTTGTTAATCAGATGAGCCAAGTCCACCTCGCATTACAGAAAAATAAACGGCAAAGGACCTTTCAGGATGTTGTTTATGCAGTGTCTGCTTGGCCGGCATGAGGAGATCCGTGAAGCAGGCTAGCACGACTCTGTTTGCCTGTATGGTCCTGCCACCTGCTGGACTATTTCATTCTGCACACATGCATGACATGGTTCTGTAAGGCGCAAATGTCTGGAACAGCCTCACTATTGCACCACCACTGGTGGGTCATTTTTCTGTGTTCCGACATAAATAATCCCTTTTGCCTATGAAAGAATCACAGGAACAATCTGACATCTGAATCACCAGAATGAAAACAATGGAGGTATATATCTTAAAATACTGAGGGCCAGGCATGGATAAGGACCAAAGCAGGGGGGGGGGGGGGGG
>JAODJW010000127.1:1351707-1363104 GCA_026777045.1 Hyperopisus bebe | reverse complement strand
AGTTTGTTTCCCCAGTCCGGTCATTGGGGGCGTTCGACTTGCTTACAGCGCTGGCTTAAAGCAACGCATTCTGATCCCGACACAATGCATTACGGTTAGATGCATTACGACCTCTCACCCGGCTGCACAAACTGGAACCGCCTCTGTGACGACACACCTTTGCCCTTATTGGCTGAAAAGTTTAGTTACACACATGACGTTTTTATCCCAGGCAGTTACGATGCATAACCTGCTATTTCTCCCAAATAGTAAAATAAAGTTTAAATAAATGACAGAAATGCTCTAATAGTACACGTAAGTTAGTGGTTTATTTATTGTTAGGTACTGTAATGTTGTGCTGCTTTATTTGGTTAATCGTCCAGTCTGTGAAGAAGGCATTCAAGAATCGCATTGTTGTATGACTCATTTCCTGGCGCGTACAATTTATATTAGGTCAGCGTTCATGATTCGACTTCTGATATTCAGATTGAGTTCTGGGTCAAACTGGTTTGTTTGACTTTGAAGAAATTCGAGTTCTAGTGAGTTTGAGAACCGAGGTACCACTGTATTTAACTAGTTCTCAGTTCCCCTTGAGAAGCTGTTATATTTCTTTTAGCATTGTGACTCTGATAGTGGTGCCAAATATTACACTCCTTCAGCACTTTCATGCCTCCCTAACCCCCCCCCCCCATTGAAAAAAACTACGTATAGCATGTGTCCATGTTCTAAAATCATCTTGTATTCTGGATTAGAACCTTTATCACCACTAGTACTTGAGTCTTTAGTTTGACACCTGTGGCAGAAAACAAGAACTGTGTACAGTGACACAGCAGCACACCTTTGAGGAACACTGCACTTTGAGGAACACTGCATTTGAACACTGCACTTTGAGGAATGCGGCATTTGATCACGTACAGCTGTTATTCCTTTAAGATCACTGTATAAAGTCATTGACGGCTGTTAAAGGCATTATATATAGGCCTTGTATTACACTATTAAGAGTACTCTATAAAATCACACATAGCTGTTACTCAGTTATTTTAACTGTGTAAAGTGACACAGCTGCTGTTCATTTAAGAACACTATATGAAATCAGGCATAATTGTTATTCCTTTTGTTACATTGTATTAAGTAACAGACAGCTGGTACACATTCAATAGCAGTTTCTGTTTACTCAACCATGTGTGGCACTGATATGAGCACTGTATGAAAATGGTGCTGCTGTTTCTTTAAGAGGACCCTTTGAAGTCAAGAGCTAGACCTTCCCCAAACAATTAATCCTGCTCTATTCCCCTGTGGGCCCCAGTTGACTCTGGAGCAAAAAGCAAAGGTAAAGGCAATTTGGAAGACTTGTCCTGATTTTTTTCTGATCCTGGTCACACCGACCTTGTAGTACATCACACATCGACCCCCTCGGTTAGGTTACGTCCTTTGCCTGCTACCTGTGCCAAAGGAAAAACTGGACTTTGGGATGAAATGGCTTAAGGTGGGCACAAGGATAATTGAGGAGTCTCATGGTAACCGGAACCATCTCATCATACTTAATTTATTCAAATCGTTTGTGGATTATCCGAAAGTGAAGATGTGGAAATTTGACATAAATCCAACGACCCAAAATGTCAGACTAGGTACGGCTTGTTGTTATTCAACACTGGTGGATTTGACCGAAAGCAGATTACAGGAAAATAAAATGGCTCCTCGGACTTGAGGAATTTTGCAGTATTCCATTCGGCTTCCATGGGCCGCTGGCCAAATTTCAGCTTTACAGCGATGATTGGACATACCATCTGCAAAGCGGTCTTTTAATCACAGAGAGAGACAGACTTCGGCCACTAAACCTGTGCATTTTCTTTACAATCACTATTATACCATATGGAAATGACCCTGTGTAATGTTGTTGATTAATCACTTTGGTTTTAAGATTAATGCCTTTGAACAAAAATAAATACATTTGAAATTGCAATTCCTTCAGCTCGCTTTCACGGCAGGTAGCTTGCAGCAGGTGAAGGGTTGTATAACCATGGGACTTTTATCATTTTTCTAGTACTTTAGTCATATTAGTGGCCTGGTCCTTTTAAACATGCACTTGAAGCATGCATTGAAAACTAGCCTGCACATGCAGGTGTCATGGTATGGAGTGAAAGCCTGTTGAAAAATGTGAAAAAGGTACGCATGGCGGAAAAGTGGGGTAGGGGTTGGGCTGACGGGGCGGTGAAAGAGAGTCGAGAAACAAGCAGCAAATGAGATTCTTACAATGTACGTGAGAAGAAGACGAGCTCAAAGCACAGGGCAAACTGAGTATATTACTCTGTCTGTTTTCTCAAGATTTTAAAACTTAATTTCATCTGCCTGACAGTTATTAATACATTTTCCTGCCACCACTCACTACTCCTAGGATATGACACAGTAACCCTGTAAATAAGTGTGAAGCTTGATTTACACATTATGCCAGCAACACAGCTGTGTTAATTTTGTTGCCCATTTTTCAATTTAATCTTAGTCTTGTGTCAAAGTTCCTTATTAGTCTTAGTTATATTTAGTCATTCACATATCAGTTTTTTGCTAGTCATGTTTTAGTCGACTAAAAGTCTCAACATTTTAGTCTACTTTTAGTCAAACGAAAACTCAAGGTATTTTAGTTAAGTTTTCGTTAAAACATTTTAGTCCGTTTTACTTGTTATTTCAGAGATGGTTTCTGTTTATCATTCCAGTTAACCCTCTGGAGGTGGGATATGACAGAAATTTCGCCAAACCGTTTAAATAACTGTGAGTTTTTGTCATATACACATTTTAAAAACACCCTCAGTAACCTTGGATGGTCTACTTTTCAAATATATACAGGTAGAAACTAAATATATTTGTACAGCTTCGTGATATGAATAGAAAGAACAAGAGTGACTGACTTAAGCGTCTGCGTCTCGAAGCAGCTCTGATCGCCCACCCACTTGCAAATTGCGCTATTCGCATCTATATCTGCTGCTGAAGCTTTGCGCCAGTGTTACCACTATCAGCAGCAAATCTCATACCTGTGTTCGTGGCTCAGTGGGCTAAGCCTGTATACCTGTAATCATACGGTTGCCAATTCAAACCCAGGCTATTTAGAATGTGAACAGCGATCTTCAGCTGAAAAATGCGGTAATATACGCCCCCGATGCAGGTAAAACAAAAAGGTGACATGGTTTGCTTTTTTGCTGATATGAGTTTTGTTTAGTTTTTATTTCTTGCAAAACATTTTAGTCTCGTTTTTTTTCGTCAACAATAAGGCACATTAACACAGCCTTAGTCAGTATTTTTAGAACATTGGTGCAGTCTTGTCATCGTCTCGTCTTAGTCATGGGAAAGAGGGTCGTTGACGAAACACATTTCGTCTCGTCTCGTCTGACGAAATTAACACTGCAACACAGTCAGAGATTGAGTGCTAGAATTTGGTGCTGTTTTAAAAAATTTTCTTCAGCTTGTTATAAATATTATAAAATAGCTATGGAAGTAATTTAGGATTTAAAAAATTAAAATCATCACTAATTGGCTAGTAAAAAAATCATGTTTATCTTTGAGAGCAAGATAGACAGAAAGATTCCAGATTGGGTAAAAATGCCACAGGGAGAAGATGCCAGGTTGTACCTAATGTTTGTCCCGCAAGGACACGGCCGTTCTCTCCAATAACGGCACCCCGGGCGTGCCTCTCGCTGGCATACTGGACGAAGGCGTAGCCCTTGTGGACGGAGCAGCCCAGCACACGGCCGTACTTGGAGAAGATGGATTCCACGTCCGACTTCTTCACCACGGCCGTGTTGAGGTTCCCAATGAAGACGCGCGAGTTGATGGACTTGGGGTCATTCTTGTTGGTGATGTTGCTGGTCTGAACTTTTAGGGACATCTTCTCGTTTATTAAAACAAAAAAAAAAATTCTGTAAAAGAAGATCAAGAAGTTAGGATGCTGTGTAAAATGTACAAATTTACAAATCATATAAACCTGTATTTATTTGAAAATAGAACAAAGACAACACATCATATGCTGAAACTGAGGAATGTCATTGTTTTTTGACAGATATGCTCAGTTTGAATTTGATGCCAGCAACACGTTTCAAAAATTTGGAACAGGGGTAACAAGAGACTGGAAAAGTTTGTTTTAGTGTAATGCTAAAACAAAACATCTGGTTGAGTATCTCACAACTAATTAAGTTAACTGGCCACGAGTCAGTAAGAAGACTGGGTGTAAAAACAGCCTGTGATGCTGTGAAAACAAGCCAGGATGCAGTTATCCCCCAAGTCCCGTCCCCTCCCCAATACACCCCCTCACCCCAAAAACTAGGACGGCCATTTTCAGATGCACCGATCCCCACAGCCCATCCTGTACGCTCACGCACATTGAAGTGCCTTGATATCCGTTCACCTCCTTTCTGGAGGTGGCAGCCTCAAGACCGCCTGGGCTTGAAGCAAAAGCCGAATGAAGTGCCAGAAGCCACACAGGAGCCAAACGGTCGTGAATAAAACCCGAGACTCAGTCTAAATCGGCTCGCCCCCCCCCCCCCCCACGGTTCTCCAATCATCATCTCCCATAATTTCCTGTGATTTTTTATTTCCTGCTCCTTTCATGTCATCAACAGCAGCGTCAGAGAGCACAGTGAGCCTTCCAATCACTGGCACAGTGTCCTGCATGTCATCAACAGCAGCGTCAGTGAGCACAGTGAGCCTTCCAATCACTGGCACAGTGTCCCGCATGTCATCAACAGCAACGTCAGAGAGCACAGTGAGCCTTTCAATCACTGGCACAGTGTCCTGCATGTCATCAAGAGCAGCGTCAGAGAGCACAGTGAGCCTTCCGATCACTGGTACAGTGTCCTGCATGCAGAGCCATACACTGCCACTTCTTCAGGAGAAGAGAAGGCATCCCTCTGCATTTGAATTTGCTGAATCTGATCTCTCGGTGTCGCCCTCTGACACTCTGACACTCCCACCCCAGACCTGCCCAGAACCACCACAGCAGACAGTGAAGCACATGTATCTTAACAATTCCAGCATGAATGATGACAGCTATTTCAGAGACAGCTGGATACACAATGACACTCTCAGTGAGGGTCAGTGATTTAACCATCCATGAAAACAAAAGGGACACCACACTCTAAGAACAGGTTATTTCAGCATATAATATGGATAAATGCAATTATTTAAGCAGTAAAGCACACAGTCCATACATATTAATCATGGAGTGACACAAACATATTCTTATGTCTAAAATGAAAACTTTTAACTAAATACAAAGAAACATAGAAGTCTGATGATTTTATAAGTACAGATATCTTCTGGGATTGTGAGGTGGCTGCCATCTCTGCCTCTTATTTTCATACCTACCCCCATATCTGTATCTCTCTATAATCAAACATAAGGCCGTATTTCTGCATTAACACAGCTTTCATGTATGACTGTAAGTTGTTATTGTAGTCCTGTCTAAGCCCTTTTGTTAAATGACTCCATTTCAGGTAACAGCATAGGTGACATGTACCTGGCACACCATAACTGCATATCTAACACTGTCCTGACACGCACACGCTCACACACACACGGATGAACACGCGAGTCAGCCCCGGCCGTTGACAGATGTGTGGTAGATGGCTTCAGACGCCGGCTGCTTACTGAGTTTGCCAGCAGAATTGAATCACGGGAACAACAGCGTGAGGAAACACAAAGGACAGGATTACACAAGCCGTCCCGTTGGAAACGAATGTCAATGAAGTAGATCTCAATTACACCCCCCCCATACACACACACTTCATTGACATTGCCTGCTGCTGTGTTGTTTTTTTAAATTGGTGAGAGACGGCAAAGAATTACAGAAAGCCATTTTGTGTGTAGATATGGATAAAGTACTTATGTTCCCGGCTGGGGCAGCTGTGTTGTGTCGCTGGATACTGTTATATCCATACTTAAGCACAGAAAATATTGGGTCTAGCTAACTGCGTGGGGTCTGGAAGATGATGCATCGCAAGGATGCCACAGGGAAGCCATTGATTGCCCAGACTTTATTTTCCGATGCTTGCAAAATGCAGGAGAACGAATTGTTCTCTCACCATTTCTTCCTAATTTCCTCCATTCTGATTTTTTTTTCCCATTTGTTTCCCCATTCCACGTCTACTGACTTGTTTCTCTGTATCTGTGTCAGTCATCAGATGGATGAGTTGCTGTCATGTATGGGGTTGTGTGAAGTGCTTTCTTTCTCAGCATAGGACTAGAAAGGGATAGTTTAGGACTGTTAGAAGCAGACAGAAAGAGTCAGGCATGAGGTGCAGAAGCGCAGATATATCAATAACAGCAAGCAGAGATATGGACAGTTATAAGAGCCACAGCTAGTTATAGCATACAGGAACACATTTAGCTCTAACAACTCAAGATTTTAATGCATTTTGCAAAAATGTTTAAATATCAGATGTATGGGATGCAAATCTGTAACCTTGTGACAGATGCGTGCTTTAATCTATGACTTCTACCTGAGTCAAGCCCTACAAATGTTCAAAGGATATTTACATGGCCCCTGAGGAAGCCGAAAGCTGACTGACCATGTGATAATGAGGTCATTTTTATTCATCCCCAATGGGCAGGTTGAACAACCAATGGCAGCACGCCATACTGCCTCGTCAGATGTGAGCATGGTGCTTATTACTCTGTGGTGTTATTTGCACTGTCATTAGCAGGACGTGATGACAGCAGAAATACTTTGAAGGTCACTGTCCATCATAGAGAGCCTTGGAACTGAGCCAAAGATTGTTTTTTTTCTTCTCCGTTCCTGGGAATTACGGCCTGGTTAGCTCTCGCTCTTTGCTGACTCAGAGCCCCACCAGGAGTCCTCAGGCTTTGCTACACCGCGGCACCTCACACATCTGGTTCCATATGTGGAGTCGGCTCGCACCTCAGTACGTGGCATCCCTCAGGTCAAATGAAAGGATGCAAGCGAATTGTGCCAAAAATACATGTTTAAGAAGACCTCAACTTAGAAGAATACAGGTATGCATGTTAATTCTGTCTATTCTGTTACTTTTCCTGAACGACAACTAAAAGACTTCGAAATATATATTTGTGAAAAAAATACATTTTGATTTGTCACATTCTTGGGTAAAATTCTATAGGTATAATTACTGTAGTTGTTTTAGGGAAATCAACTATTGAGTTAACTTTGGATCATCAGTCTTCATTTTGATCTTACGCACACTGATTTTTAAGACTTTATGAAAAATGCTGCAGTTTATTGTCGCTCAAGGAGCAGACTGGCTTCCTTAAATTCCCATTAAAGTGGCCAGTGAGCATCAGCCTCTCTCTCTCTCTCTCTCTCTCTCTCTCTCCCCCTCTCACTACAGTGAAGGCAGAGTTCATTTGAAGTGCAAAGGATGGTAGTCTGCTTGAGTTCTGTCCTCTCCAAACATTTCCAGCTCTCCTCCGGTTATCTGTCTTTATCCAGCTTCCACAGTGCCAGATCTCCCCAATCAGCGGCCAGCCTACTGTGTTTAATCTGCAGAAGAACATCACCGTCAGGCATCTGCGGGGAGTCAGCAGGAGGATGGGACTGGCAGACACGTGCACAAGTGTGCGCGTGCGCATGTGCACAGAAAGGGAAAATGTGAAGAGAAACATAAAACTTGTCGGTTTGGGGGCCAAATAATACAAGGGAATTTGGTTCAATCAGGGCTTCAGCTTGTGTTCTGTTGTCATTTCAAAATAATGAGCCGTCAATAAATAAAGCTTTATGACTTATATAATCTGGAGGTGCAAATGCATCGAAATACTGGCAGGTGTTCTTGGAATGGAATACCTTGAAGCTTTCAAAGTGTTCATAGACCCACTAATTTATGATATATGGCTTTACTTTTTCCAAAAAACAGAAGCTCACTTTATTCCTGAAAGATTTTTTGGCCCTTCTTTATTTTTGAACCTGTTTTGTGCTTCACGCATATAAAAATAGAATTTCCCAGAGAAGGAGCCTGGAATTAAATTAAACTACTCATTATATGGTGATAACAAAATAATAAACAGGACCATTATCCATAGTTTTGCATTTTTGGGAGAAAATATGCTAGCAGATGACTGAGTGCAGTGGGGTAGTGAGCTGCAAATGAGTGTTTTATTGCCCAAAATGACAGGGACCCACAATGCTTTTAACTTTAACAAGAAAAGTGACTGTGAATCTAATGCTGGATAATACAAGCTTACAAAAAAGTGCAGGCAATGGTGCCCAAAATTATCCTTAGTGATGCAAGACATGCTTCTTCAAGCACAGCCACTCCTCCTATATATATGTTATCTTCATTCATTTATTCATGCAAAGATTTAAAAGCATGTGTGTAATGCACCCATTTTGAGTCCTTTTTTAAAAGAAGACTTGGGTATGTCCTATTCACCTGCAAACCATAGTGCATGCCCTCGATAATTACTTGAGTCTGTGCGTGTTATTTGAAAGATACGCTTGGGGAGAAAAGTAACATGCATGCTGGTGTGTAATTTGTGCACTGCCCTGCCCTTTGGCCCCTACTGGCAGGAGGACACTGCAGATCACCACAACCCTGACTGGACAAGTCAAAAAGGAGGAACAGATGGATGGGCGAGCGACTGGTTTGTAACAATATGATTTGTCCTAGTGTGGTGCAGAACATTCCATAGCAACATAGTAAATCTGCCCAATGAATGTCTAATGTCTAATTTCCGGGGTGCGTTTAGTAATTTTACAAGATTATGTTAGAAAGACAAAAAACAGGTGACCGCCTAAATGTAGAAAATACCAACTTCTTAATGGTGTACTGGGCTGCTGTAAATGTCTGAAACTCTACTGAGGGCATAGGAAGCCATTTCTCCACAAAAAAATCCCTTTATTTTATTCACTAATACAAATATGACAATATTTATGCGCTGACATTAGAGCAGTCTGTTTACTCATGCTCTAGACCGACAGCCTGACTGCTTCTATGAATGGACATTACAGTTGAAGAGTATTTGCCTCATTTGTTTCATGCACACTTGCACCTAGCTGATGATACCTTATTCACAGACTTCCAGGCCAACCTTCAAGCTATTAACTATATCAGCAAATTTGGGTCTATCCAAAGTCTATCCAAATCAAGCCCCCACTAAACATGAAACAGCTCTTACCCCTTGTGTACCTGCCTAAAATACACTTCACTTACTCATTCTTACACATATTTTTCAAATTCTGGAAGTTAGCTGTATTTCTTGCCAGCGTCGTACCCTTTTCATTACCATGGCTTTTGCTCCCTGGCATTATGGGAGTTTAGGGCACACCTTCCTTGGTTGGATGAGTTAGTAAATATAGCAGATGCTGCAGTGCCTGCATAACCCTTGGGAATGCATCAACTATTTTGTCTTACAAAAATTCTGTTTATCCTCATTTCTAAATTGCAACACAAAAAAATGAAATTTTTGCTTAGACGTGAAAAAAAGAAAGTGCCGTCCTTTTTTTTTTTTTTTTTTTTTAAACCAGGTACAAATCCAGTGGTCAGTAAGTCAGAGGTAGATTTACCATAAGTGACTGATTAACATAGCCCCCCCTATTCTCCTGCTAAAGGTCAAATATGCTGTAATCCCCCATGTACCCTGTTTCCAGGCAGTTTCCATAACCACACACACAGCCTTTTACTGGAATGACAAACTGTGCTGAAAAGCTTGTGATATGCTTGTCAAACCCATCCGTCCATCCATCCACCTAAAACCACGTTCACATCCACGTCGAGCACAGCTGATCCGATCCCAGCATATATGCGTGAGGCGCCCAGGGTGGGATTCCAGTCCATCACGGGGCCATGGAAGTGTTCTTCAAGAAGTAAAAGTATTCTTGGCTGCTCTACCCACTTATTTATTCTGAGCAGCCGGGACCTTGACCTTACACAAGTGATAAAACACAAAGGCTTATAAACACGCCCTTTTCACCGTGAATCGTGGTGCCCTGCATGTCGTGAGGCAGCCAGATTCTGAGCCAATGAGTCTCTTGGTAACCCTATTAGCTGCACTGAAATAACACCGCTAAATCCAACAGCCTGCTGCATGTTTGTCATGGGAAACCACCATGATCGTAAATATGCTTGACAGTGAATGTTATTGTGCAATTTGCTTTATCATACAGCGGTGGAGGAGGTACAGAACGCTGCGTTATGTCAGTTGAGCTCAAACTCCCATACTCGGCCTAGTAATTGTAATTCATTACATTTACAACCCGGTTGTCAGCATGCAGCTCCTAATGGCTTAACAAGACCCTTCATTTCCCAGCATCCTCAGGAGCCAGAGGTCATCGTGGTAGAACAAGATCAAAAGCAGTTAAAAGCGCCTAAATAGCTAGCATTCTTAATTACCTTACATGGAAAAATGTGCCTCTAGCTTGCATTAGCACTGAATGCTAAGATGGACCCGGGGTCTTCTGATTAGTTTGTCTCTATGACAAGTTTTACCGACGTTCGCCATTTTGGAGAACATGTATCAGCCAGCGACCGTTCGTGTGCGAGGAGGGAGGGGTCGCATCCTGACTCATGCCAACTATAGGTTAGGAGTCGGTATTTCAGCTCCCCCCTCAATCATGCTGCCTTCCTTTGCTTGTTCTCCAATGATGAATGAGGTACAGAAGCTTTCATCTATCTGTGGGGGCAGGTCCATTCATCCCCACAGCTGAAAAATAGATGGTGTATGAAGTCTAATTTGGTCCTGCGGCCTAGCTCTGTCCCTCTGGATGTGTCAGGGGAGTTTGATTAAACCTCTTTTATGGGAAATCAATACTTTGTTCATTAGGTCTCTCCATCCGGCACCCCCCCCCCTCCTCATAAACTGCTGACCCCCACCGGAAGGCAGCGTGCCAGAGGTGCCAGGTTTTCCCAGGAGGGTGGGGGGAAGAGCTGTGTTGCGGCTAGCCCATGCACAGCCCCGCAACCCAAAGCCATTTACGAGGGATGATAAAAGCCCAAAGTCAGCAAGGTGTGAGGGACTCTTCCGATTTCCGCAGAATGCGTGACCCCTTCTGCGAAACGACTGAGCTAACGAGCTCGGTAATTTACAGGTTTAAAGTGTCATTAAATGAGCATAAACTGACGTTAAAAACGTGGGGAGCCGAACGGGCTGTGGGTCGCTCGGTCAGTAAGGTCCTGAGGTATGAGTCCGACATGAGCAGTGGCGAGTAAAGGTAGACAGCGTGTTTAATCCCTCCCCAATAAAGAGCTAGATACTATGGGAGGCGCTTCTGTCAGGGGAAATTTAATGAGCTTGCGAGTGTCACCTGCTGTCAATTCCAATTTAAAGAGAAGAGCTCTCTGGAGGCCAATTTGCTCCTGCAGCCACCCACACTTGCAAAGTGGCAGCCAGCGTGGCCCACGCATGCTTTGCAAGCACCAGCGACCCCCCCCCCCCCCCCCCCCCCCCCCCCCCCCCCCCCCCCCC
>JAODJW010000127.1:1338233-1350177 GCA_026777045.1 Hyperopisus bebe | reverse complement strand
TATTATTA
The DNA here is from genome assembly GCA_026777045.1 of Hyperopisus bebe. Classification (NCBI taxonomy): domain Eukaryota; kingdom Metazoa; phylum Chordata; class Actinopteri; order Osteoglossiformes; family Mormyridae; genus Hyperopisus; species Hyperopisus bebe. Next base: position 1,350,169 of record JAODJW010000127.1, on the reverse strand, counting down.
TTATTATTATTATTATTATTCTTTATTTGTCATTTATTTGTTTTCAAGTTGGTGGCTGGTTGAAATTCAATGGGGAGACCAATCCTAAATTGTGTTTCTTTTTTGGCGCTCGTTTTATACTGTTGTGTAGTCTGCATGCGTAGTCTGTTTCTGTTTCATGTGGTTGGTCTTTATTAAAAATGTACCAAGGAAAACATTCTAATGGTAAGAACTTGTTTTATATGCTTTTGGAATTTGCCACTCTCTGTAAAGTTATCTATGGTCTTTGGAAGATGTGTCTTGAGTGCATATTGTGGATGCTGTTGATTCGCACTGGATCAGAGTGAAATGTTTTAAGGTTACTGCTGCTGTTTATTCCATGCACTCTTTCTGGTTGCTGCATATGACTGATGTGAAACTGTAAGCTTGCCAGTTTTTTGTTCTTTTGATGTGGTTGCTCTCATTTGATACAGCATCAAATTCTCTTTGACTATGTAGAAAATATTTTATACTTATTCATATTTAATAGTTTTGTAGTTAATTGTTGTATTGTTTTGGGGAGTGGGAGCAGAAGGGGGGGCTATGGAAAGTGCAGCCTAGGGGCCCCTGAGTGTGCTAATCCACTACTGCCCAGACGCTTCACTTTTTTGCTCCCTCCTAGGTCCCTTCCATGCAGTCCACATTTTTAGTAACCAAAACTCACTAAGTCCTCATGTACTCCAACAAAACACTTTCGTTTAATTCCCAAAACTGTCCACGGAAATGGTACTTACTTATGCAGTTATCCTGTCCACGTATCCTGTGGACTTGAGCAAGTTACGGAAATTTGCTATTCAATTGAGAAAAGACTAAACCAGCAGAATTAAAGCATTAAAGAATCGCAATTAACCAGCAAATGACACGTGTCCAGAATTTCCACCCAAATTTAGTTGAATGTGAACTCCTCAATGTACAGTACATGAGGATGCATAATAAAAAGTATACACTACATGAGCATGCATAATTAAAAGTGTACACTACACCACTGCTGAAAACATACCATGCACTACCAAGTGTGCATTAGACAGATTATGCTAACAGGGTATATCCATCCATCAATCTTCAAACCGCTTATCTTGGGGAGGGTAGTGGTGGGGGGGCTGAATAACTGGGCTTATGCTAAGTATAATGGAGGGTATGAAAAGGGCACGCTTGAGCTGAACTGCAATGAAGCGCACACCAGGTAATGAACCCTAGCTGTAAAGGGCTTTTCTCCTCCTCAGTCCATTAAGATATATAAGCAAATGGAATACCTTGTTAACACCGGCATATATGCTATCTGTGTGTGCTTTGTTTATTGGCTTACAATTAATGCATAATAAACAAGTAATTAGCCTACTGTGACAGAAAATGCATGCCACATAAACTGTACACGTTGGAGGCAATCAGTCAGTGTTAGTGGGTCTTTAGGCAGCGCACAATAAAGAAAGGACATCTAGGGACGGCTCCGTCGCCCCAGCATCCTCCGACCAGCAGACCTGTTTCCAGTTCACAGTCAACTTCACGGCAGCCTGGGCTTCTGGCTGTCCACAAAATCGGTTCTGCATTTTATATCAGTACATAATTTCAAATTAACTTAGGTCTTCGTAGTTAAAATCTCACTTAAGAGCTTTCATGGGTGTTAAAAGGGTGTTAGAAGAGGTAATTATCCATATTTATTTCATTAGGGATGTTGGCACTGGAGCATCTAAGTACTTTAACCATTTTAAATTTCATGGACCAGTTCACACCATTAAATAAACTAATAATTGAATATCACAGTATAATTCTTATATTTCACAAAAACTAACTGTAGCCACATGGTCTACATAAAGCTTTCGTAGCTCAGCTAATAAGATAACTAACTGGAAGTAATAGCCTCACTAACACAGTCACCTGTCCACCTTTAAGACACTAATCCCAATCAAGGTCATGAAGAGTCACTCAACCAATTCAAATCTAAAGTTTACATTACCATATGAAAAACATTTACAAATGCTACAAGGGTATAATGTCAAAATTGCCTCCCCTTTTCAAGAAAAAAAAATAAATCAAAATTTAGCATATCACCCACTAAATATCAGCAAAAATCACTTTTACAAGTTCAGCTGCTTCACAAGTCTGTATACATAAAACTGTCCTCTAACAAGGCAAAGATCAAATTTACAGATAGGTAGGAGGACCAGAGAAAGCGGGCGTTCAGCATTACAGAATTTACACACATTATGGACAGGTGTTTCTGTGAGCTTTGACCAATGTGTTAGATTTCATAACTAGAATCAGCTGTAAATTTCATTTGAATTTACAGTACCAAGGAAAACCCCCCCTATGGCAGCCTTGACCCCAAAACACAATTAAGATGATGTCATACTTCTTTATGTTGCCATGGTAACAGACTGAAATAATTTGAGGGAAATGAAATTTAAAAGATTCATTAACAAAGTAACTAAACACTATAAACTTCTTTGCGCAAATAGAGTTGCTTCTTTTTTTATTATTATTTAGTGAGTCCTGGAGCAGGGAAAGAAAGCTAGACTTAAAAAGAAGACAGAGGAAATAAAGGCTACATGAAAAGAATTCATCTGGTGGGCTGATAATTAGATTTTACCGTCCCCTGTCCATCCTCTAAGGCTGACATATGTACAAGTACACATTCCACAGCTGTAATGTATCTGAGATCAACGCACTGCAGGGACGGCCTGGGTGCTAATTTCATTTTAATTGAAAGACATTGCTTTGCCTTGCAGGCAATTTATCTGATGCTAATCAAATCTAAGCCTTGCATCATCAGCCTCACCTATTCCAGCTCGCTTCAAATTCAAATCAGACCTTTAAATTCAATTTCACAGGTTCTGCCACCCATGTGTGGCTGTCTATCTGTTCCTGCAAGCGAGTAGCATCGACAGAGTTTGCATTCAAAGGGAGACGCCAAGCCTAGACTACAGTGAGCTCCCGTATCCCCGGCGTCTGTCTCTACACGTGAGTTCCACAGGTCGTCACACTGTGCATTTATTTATACACATTACATTTTCTACCATTGACTGCATATATAAGACTTCAAAGTACAACAGCTGTGGGATAGTCAAAATAAACACATTCTTCATTACAGTACATGCTTAACAATGTTCTCAGTGTACCGTGTAAACAAGTCAGGTAAGAGTACTATGGCACTGGGAGCTGCTGAAAGGTGCCACTCATAGCTGACTCTCAAACTCCTAATTAAAATACAGCTTGAATTGTTTGGCACTTAGAAAACACTATTAATTAGTAACTCTGCAGCAGAGTACACTGTTGTTTCTGTGTATTATTAAGATGGTTCACCTCATAGAATTGAGTTCTGTTCAAGATAATCTTTTTTTTACTGTAACCTAAGTTCTGAACCATAAATACTGAAGGCATTTAATGTTTTCATGTCATAAGAGTCATTTGCATTGTTATTAAAAAAAAAAAAAAATCTGAAATGAAACCAGCGAGCAACAACTTCATTATATTAGCATAAACAGACAGAGAGAATCGTTTAATGAGGCCTACGGTTGGCATGGCACAGTGCTCGAGCCCTGCTGTTTACTTATTCTTGCACACATTTCTGAAAAACAAAAGGAATTAACGATAACAGTCTTCTTTACACTTACTCTGCCTACTAAATGTCAATGGTGATTATGTCTTGACTTGATAGCAAAGATCAAACCAGACCTTGCCAGAGCTGCATTACTGCAGGGAAGCACTGTTCGTTTCAGCCTGGGGGCTCAGACGTCCATCTCCAATGAACCGCTGTGATCTTGTGACCTCCCCTTGCTGCTCCATGTACCCAGGATCCATTAATTAGGTCTGCAAAGGGACTACATGGCTTGTGACTGTTTTGCCATTGGCTTAGAAGGGACTGAAGCCATATTCTAGTTAACAGAAAATGACAAACTAGCTTTAGCCTTGACGGTCTTCACTTTTTTTTATCAGCTCTGCATGTATGAACTTTTTCATTTTTTATTTCAATGACTCATTTTAAATGTCCTTGAAGAAAAAGTAAAATGACCCAGAAGTTGCCTGAAATTTAATTATCAAAAAAAAGTTAAAAACACAATGGTATTTTAAAAAGTATAGAGGTTAATGTTCACGACACCTATTAATACTTCTATATATGTTGTGCCATATTATAACCAAACCAAAAAAGTCATTTTTCATCAGGAACTTTTCTCATACCAGGACACACTGATTATTTTGAAGCCTTAAATATTAGAGCACAGCAAATGCATTCTGAGTAAAAAAAAAAGATAGTCAAAACTATGATCTGCAGTGAATGATCATGCTTAATTACTTTCAGGAACCTGGTGTTAAACTCTTTTGTAATATATATAATTAAATATGCTAAAGTTGACTTTACATATGCAAAATGCTTTATGAGATATGTAAATAGGATCTGGGTTTATATAATGCCTGAACTGGATGGGCTGTGATGGAACAAGAAAAGGTGGATGGGTCATATACAGCCAGACTCTGTGAACAATGAATGTAACTGTTAGATGTCGTGTTGCTGCCTGGAGGCGATAGGTTGGAATGGGCCCTGTATAAACTGAACTGAACTCAGATGACAGGACTGAATGCAGATGGCCACCAGCTTTCATCCTCCCAGAATGCACTTCCTTGTGGTAAACCTGCTTCTTTGTGAGTCACAGTTCAACAGCCGCTACGCTACAGCGGGAAGCTTTGGTGACCTGTTGGCTGGCGTCAGGCTCCGATCCAGCCTCGAATGAAGCCGTCTTCCATGAGAAGGCCAATGACAACGGACACGGACTGCAGAAACGGAGTTTTCAGTCAACTTCGGCGTGAACTTCTGAGACAATGGTCAATTCGGTATGCTGTCAGAAAAAGATGAACAAGGCAGGAGAGACGGTGTCCTCCACCGGATGCCTTTGTGGAAACTGGTCAAAGAGTGGCTGGTCCTGTCACCCCGAGAGTGACAGCTAAGGAAACTGTCACATCTTCCTATTCGCTTATTTATTATTCAAGACAATTCTTCCCACTTCTTCCAAAATAAATGACACTTTGCCCCCACCCCCCACCCCCCGACGTTAACATCTGCCCATTGCGTCACTGTCCATCATTTATACATGGATTTACAGCTCTTCCTGTCTTGCCTCTCTGGTGGAGAGAGATTTTATTGGCAATTTTATGCCACGATCAATACTGGCAATTTTGTGTCAAGATAATTTTTTTTCCAAGTCAGCTAAAGCATTTCTTTATAAATAGTACTGTTATTGTCTTACTACTGTCTTATAATTGTGTGTGTACACATACATATAGATGGAGAAAGAGTGAGAGAGAGAGAGAGGCAGTTATCCAGCAGGCAGAGTAACCACATACTGGCTACAGTACATGTGTTGACTATGTGTCCGATTTGCCTACTTTACACTCCTTGCCACAGGTGAATTCCTCGTCCATTTTCATAACAGATTACATTATTTATGATGGTTAGAAATTTATTTCTAAATAAAACATTAAAACCAAGGCCTGTAAATAAATAATAAATAAATAAATAAGATGGCACAAGACTGAGAACAATATTCAATTAATTTTTCATTTCTGTAAAAGCATAACTGAGCCAATTTTATACCGCACATCAGCTGCGGTGGGAGGCACAGTGGTTCACATCTCCAGGGCTGGGCCTTAAAATCCTGGAGTTTGCTTGTTCTCCCTGAGTTGTGTGGGTGTCCTCCCACACTCCAAAGATGTGCAGTTAGGTTAACTGCTGTGTATAAATTGCCCATAGTGTATGGTTTTGTGTATGTGTATATGTATACAACCTGTGATGGAGTGGCATAACCATCCAGGATTTCTTAGTATTAACATATTCATTGTGAATATAATTAAACAAACTGGCGCCCTGTTTAGGGTGATACTCTAGCCTTGTCCCCAGTCCTTCCTGCATAGGGTCCCGACCAACTTCGAACATGACCGGGATTAGTGGTTTGAAGATGGAGGGATTGATATCAACTATTGTATATAAACAATTAAAGGCTAAGTGGGCCAGAGGGTATGCTACATTTCATTTACTGTGAATTTTTAATTAATTAGTCTTTAATTAATCTGGACTTTAATTAATTAGCCTTTGTGTGATTAAAGTCAACACTGGGAGAGTTAGTTTTTTAATTAAAGTTTGTTGAGGAATACATATACTGATACAAAGAAAAGTAAATATCTTTCCTTCTTTATGATTAAAAAACTGTTCTTTTTTATAATAAAGGATTTATTATTATTTGATTAGCTCCTAAACTGTCAAAGCAAGTAAAACTCATATAGAAATTTCACTATAAATTAGGATTTCAGTGATTTCTCTTTGTTTTCAAAGATGTTTTAATAAAAATTTGGCGTAACAAGACTAAAGAACAACACCAAGTTTGTGCCATGTTTGGTTTAACTTAAAATGCGAAAATACATTCAGTCAAAAGCTAATCAAAACTAATTAATTAAGAGTGACTCCCCCTGGCCAGAACAGCATCGTGGACAGATAACAGCAGTTAACGTTATTAAATGTTAAAAGTCAGTGCGGAATGAGTCAAAACAAGCAAGGCGGGAGAGAAAATGCTACTCCTCGTTTCAATATAAATAGTACATCTCTGGGGAGGCCAAGGCTAACTGGCGGTCTAACATCCCCTGGGCCTGCAAACCATATAGAAACCAGAAGCTGGATGGAAACTCATTGTTGGATCAGGAGTACTAGTGATCTGGCATAGCTCTGCTTTGGCAGCCAGGCTGCAGCTGCATGTGGGACATGTCACAGCCATAAGTTCCAGCCGTAAGTTCCAGCCATAAGTGTTATTGCTCCTTGTGCTGCTAATAGTAAAATAGTGGCAAAGCCACCTGCTTCTAAGCCCTGTAATTAGGGGACAGCAGGCTGAACTTGTCTTTTCCATCCAGATTAAATGGTTTCCTACTTATCACAGCCCTTTGGCTGATAAATTAGGTAGTGAACTAAAGCTATGTGACATTATGGGTTTTTTAGTAACACAGACACAGCCCTGTGCTCCTAATTAACTTGGAGTTGCTTCTCAACATGGCCGTGCTCTCTTGATCTCCTGGCTCGATGACCCCCGGCTGCTGCTGGGGCTGTAATCAGTTACACTCTTCTGCTAAAGGTCTTAGAATCAGGCACATGAATATTCCAGTCTGTTATCGCTCTCCTGTGCCCTCTTTACCCCCCATCCTCGTTAAATGTTGCCCCGGTAACGTGGAGCAGTTCTACACGGTACCATATGGTGTGATCGGATACGGAGAAGACTGGAGGGAGCTCTTATCTGTAAAGACTGATGATACATAGCAATACTGATTCTGAGAAATTTCTACATTTATATGTCTGAACCAATTGAATTTAATGTTTTCTTACAGTTACAGTCTTTCCTGTTATGCATGAGAAACTGTGCTTGATTAAATTTCAAGTCAAGCATTTTGTGACTTTTTCCGTGTTAAAAAGATGCCAAAGAAATCAAATTTGATTGACAAATACCCTTAATTAAATTTCAATGAAAACAATCACAAATGCAGACGTCATCACACATGCAATGATGCTGAATCAGTGATGATACTGTGTTGCCTTGCCTATGTGCTGGTGACACAAAAACAAAAAGCATAAATTGCAAGCCGATCATCCGAAGGGTGCTGGTTTCCATTCTGTGCATCGTCACATGGCATAATTTGCAAATAATTGGGTAATTCTCATGAGCAAAATTGCAATACGATCACTTCCACTAAATTTGAGCCAATCCTGTCACTTATAAACATATTAGCCCTGATTAAATTAGATGAAAAGGTAAATCAACGGGATCCTTATCAATTTGAGTTTTACTGGATGGTCAGCATTTTCTGATGGCCAGAATGGATAATTAAATTCCAAAGCCAGTGCATGGCACACAGACAGCTGTCAATGAGGAGACTCGTGATATAATTTAATTGGACTTTGATGGCCAGTTTCCCAGTCAGGGATTAAGCCTAAACCTAGACTAGCTTTGAGTTACAATGGTGAATCTCCATTAAAAAGGCAATTTAGTCCAAGACTAGTCTTAATCCTTGTTCGGGAAACCGGCCCTGAAAGTATATTTGTTAAAATTTCATTCTAAGAAGCTGATTCAAAAACTAGGGGTGGCTGGAATCCAAGGAAATATATCTATAGAAAAACAGAAAAAAGGGCTGGAATAAGGTAACAACGTATCAAGCTAAGAAATACAACCCCCATGCAGAGCAGCATTACTATGTAAGTGGTCTATGATTCTATACAGGGATGGGAAGTCTGTATAATCTACGAGATCCCTGTGTAAACAGGTTAAATATGCAAAAGGAAAATAAGGTAGCAAGCGGTCACAGCAGACAAGCAAAAGAGGCAATGAAAGACCTACAGAAAGAGCAGAATAAAATGATTTAGTGGACCGACACTTGCAGAGTAGTTCAGTCTAATCTAGTCATCTGTATGCTAACTTGGTGCAGAATGCCGGTGCCATGGTCCATCCTAAGCATTCTCAAACAGGGAAGCCAAGCGATTCTATCTACCCATTACATACGTTTACCCAGTCTCCAATACAGCTGGAATCGAAATGTAAATTCCAAATTACTAATCATTTATTTTTAAAACAAGATATAGAATTCAGAGTTTCTGAAGCACTATGTGAATCGGGGTGTAATTAATAAAATGGGTTTTCATGCTATAAAAAAATCTGCATCAGCGGTTCAGATAAAACACAATCTATGTTATGAAGAAAACGTAACAGCTAAAACCAGGAATGCAAGATGCAGCTAAAACGATGCGCATACCAGAAAATCTCTTTAAACAAGTCCACAGTGCATATCAGTTGACGTTAGTAGCTTTCTGGGTAAGACGTTGGACCTGAGGTTAGCCAGAAGTGTCCGAACTCCCAGTTCTAGCTCTGCTGTTGAACCATTATGCTTCCTGCTGTATAAGTGGGTTTCTTAGAATGAAAGCAGCAGACTAACACAGTGTGCTTATTCCATTAAGCACTGCCAAAGATTTAATACTGGGATGTCAGATTGCAGCATTAAGATGGAAAATTTATTGAAATTAATTTATCTGCTGTAAAGCATATTTAATCTTTGCCACAGTGCGTCTCCTCTACTGCCCGTCTTGTTTCGACCGAATTAAAAATTTAAATATTGTTAATAATTGTCACCTCTGGGGCAATCACTTCAGCCCTTCAGGCTCATAACCAATTTAATATCATTATGAACAAATGAACATTGGATGTGAATGAAGGAAAATCTGATTACAGAACATTAATAAGATAGCACAAATTCAGCGTCCTGAAAGTTTCTTCTTTTTTCGATAAAGGTTAATTCAACTTCTACAGTGAAAGTCAAGAAATGACCTTTAACCACAGGGGTTGAATATGAATGCCTGTTGGATTAATGCCGTTTTGTTATAATGTGTTGAAATGTAGTTTAACCTTGTGTGGCTGCTAAAAATACATTATATTTTGTGTGAAGTTTTTGACACTTTTTATAACCTGTTTGACAAGGACATTTAGTTGGGTGGACAACTGGTTAGACGCAAAATGAATTTACATTCACAAGTGACTCAACCTTGCATTGATTCTCAGGGGAAATCGCCGTGATGTGCCCTGGGGGCTCATGCCCAGCTCCCCTCCCTGCTCCTGTGGGTGGGTGGGTAATCAATCTAAATTATTTTTTAATCTTTGTGGACCACAAGGAAGGGGAAAGCCAAACCCAATACACAAACAGGCTCAAAAAATGACAAGCAATGGATGCATTTGTCCACTTTCAATTTCCACACAGTTCAGTTATCAGGGCTAAATACAAATTAGAACAAGGCAATCTGACCATTTAGCAGCCACCACTGCACCCCCACTCAATAGGATTTCTTAAGGGGGAGGGGTGGCTTTGTTCTATGCTGCTGACCTTCTTCCCACCTTCCCCAAACATATGTCACAGTCAGGGCAGAAGCTGAGGCCACCAAGAGGACAAGCTCTAGAAACTCCCGCATCACCGGAACATCCGAGGCCTTCAGAGAACATTTATACACATGCATGTGTTTGTGCATCTTACCGAAAGGAGCCACTAAATATATATGTTTGTGTGCGGGTGTTTATACAAGGTTATGTTTGTGTGTGTGTAGAATGGCACGTTAGGAGGCAGCCTATTCAAGGTCCATTCTCTGTAAGTCGATACAGCTGTTGCTTCTTGCGAAAGGCCCCAGAGGGCAGGACAGCAGACGAGCCCCTCGCCTCTTATGGTGGCGTCTCCAGACTAAATGCTGCACTCTGACTAGCGGCTCATCGGGGTGGAACCAGCACTCTGGTCCAGGTAGCCGGCAAAAATGCGCATGGTGAGCTTTTGCTATATGCCTTCTGACCATACCACCTATAGCCGGTTCTCCACTGGCAAAGCGTGACTGAACAGGGGTTCGAGTGAGAGCCAGGTGGACCTACGGGATGGACGCAAGCAAATATATGATATATGACAATTAGTCTGATATTCACCTCCTGTGCGGCACATTTTCACACCCACTGCTCAACACCAGTGGGTTGGGGGGGGGGGGGGTGTTGTTTACAGCCTCCTTTGGAAGGTCAAGTTCACCCCTCTTCCGCCCTGCAATCTGTTATTCCAGCAGCCCTTAAAGGACCCGATCTCACACACACAACACGCTCGTTTTCCGGAGTTCTGCGCTTGCCCTGTTTGCGAGGGGAAGCTGGCCAGAGTTTGCATGGGGAACGGATGCCCTTTAGAGATAAACCGGCAATGGCGAAGAATTAATTAAGATCATTTCAGGCGTTTTCAGGTTTCCACCCACTGCCCCCCGGGCACAAATCAAGCTTCTGAGTCACTGCATACTTAAACTGAAGCCCATAAACCAATATTACTGCACAAACAACCACTGATGAAGGAAAACAGGCTGTGATGATGCGTTCAGTACAGAACTTTGTCTATGACATCAGAAACAGGCAGTGCACAAACTCTGTCCAACGTCAGAATGCCTGCCTGGCACACGCTACAGAAACAGAGAAGGGGATGCTTGACTTCAGTCCCCCTGCCAGATCCAGTCCACAGGCTTTCAAGTTACCGTCACACAACGCTGCCCCAGTTCACCAAGTCCATCCTTCTCTTATGTCCCAGATTGGGAAAAACTGACATTAACAATGAAAATGTACTAATCAATAATAATAAATGAGAAAAAAACAAATTAATGTCTATCTGACACATTGATTGAAGTGCCTTGTTTGAAAATACTGACTCTGTTCTGCTTGGGAAGACCCAAAGCGTCAGCTGTCCACCACAAAGCACATCACACTTACAGCATCTGCTCACTTGAAACGCTGAACCCAAGAGCCCTAATGGGTGAGATGTGCTTGTGAGACGGCGGAGTGTCACTCTGTGTCCTGTGACATCAAAACCCGCCAGCGTGCTGTCAGCTCAGGGATGGATCTGAGGTGAAGGCCTGAGTGTGGACGGTGTATAAATAGCACGTCGCTTGCTAGTCAGCACTCATCACATGACCGATGAGAGGCACCGCAGTGGAATGTGCTATGAGACACCCACTGCGCGTCATTTTTTGGGTTCTCTTTGCTGATTTTTGGTATCTGGTGCCATTTTGCTCCCTGAATGCTGCAGGACCTCCGTGAATTTGTCAGCTAACAAAGATCGTATCATTATCTAATTGAAATCCAGGGACGCACTGGATCAGTGGAAATTTAACGCCTGAAAGGGGATAAAGACACTGCATCCTGACTCAGAGGCAGGTGAACAAGGTGTAACTGCAGGATCTGTTAAGGATACAGGCTAACAACATCAAGCTTTCCAGCTCAAATCCCCTGGGGTGCGGTTGTTATACTCTTGAACACAACACTTAACCTGAACTGCTTCGGTAAAAATATGTCCGACTGAATAAACAATCTGTTTGCAGAAACAGACTAGCTAAGTAAAAA
>JAODJW010000127.1:1293616-1327271 GCA_026777045.1 Hyperopisus bebe | reverse complement strand
ATAGTCATGGTTTCCATAGTTACCCAAAAAACCATGAAAAACGGCAAACCATTGTAAACCATGGTTATTTAATCATATTAAAACCATGGTTAATTTTCGCAAGGGTCATATTACTCACTAGAAATCTATACTCCACAGCAATTTTCCCAATCCGGTCCTTGGGGACCCACAGTAGGTTCCTGTCTTTGCTCCCTCCCACCTCCCGGTCATGTGGACTGGATTCCCGAGGACCGGATTGGGAAACACTGCTCCACAGGAAGCACTGACCCACCTTGAAATTTACCGTCAGCCTAAGGGATGGTATGCAGTCAGATACACCACATTAATGCATTGTTTTCCCCTCCCACACTGACCCAGATTAACGCTGCCATTGAGGAGTTTCAAACACAGAACCCCCCCCCCCCCCAATTATGAAGTACTAACAGTTTGTTTCTTTTCAACAGCCCTTTCACTTGTGCCCCAGTTGAAGGGTGATGTGAACTGTGATGTTTAATTGTTATTTGTTTTCAGTACACTGTTGCTTGTATGTTATTTATTTCCTTGTTACCGTTACTTGTCTTTTTAACTGCGTGTAACTGTAAAAACACTCCTATGTATTTCTTGCACGTGGCCAATAAAACATCTTGAATCTTTAACAAAAAAAATGACCAGCACAAAATATATTGTTTGTTTGTTTGTGATAATGTCCTGCATTGGCATTTGTAAGAACACAGCAGCAAGTGGAAATTAAGTCATTGTCGGTTTGTTTAGAAATAGTAATTAACACTGTAATAATAATAAAGAAGTTGTGACAATTGTTAGTATTGAAGCTACCCGTCTTGAAAACGAGCCAGAAAAGCGACTGCAACCTAACCCCACAACCAGAAACAAAACAAATCAAAAATATTCCATGACAATTGAAACTGTTGTACATAATAAGATATAATGGCTGTGCTAAAACATGTCATTCACTGATATATATGATATATCTACCTGACCTGATATATCGATTCCAGCGGCTTTTCCAGTACATAGATGAAGGTGGTATACACAGAAACATTGATCCAGCAGGAGTGTATCAATGCACGCTTCATAAACACAATGCTGGAAAAGGGTTAGGGGTAGGCCATTAGGTGATATTTATCTTGAATAGACACATGGGGTATAGGGGACATAGAGGTGACTGGAAGTAACAGCTTGCTTAAGGGAATAGGACAATCCTAACCTTAACCTGACAACCCTCTACTGGATAAGTACTGCAATAATCAGTACTATGTATGACTGATACCTGCCAGAGGATGAACCCGACCTACTGTGAGTCATGTGAGCAGTTATATCACTCCCTAGTGCCTTGACTGCAGCCATAATTAAGCAGGACATTTTGACAGAACCATAAAAGCAAAGATATGAATATGGTTAAAGGATTGTCCATGGCAAGGCGATGACAGATGTTGTGCACCGCTGTAGCTGGGGGTGTCGCTAAGCTGAGACTGAGCCATCCATGCTGAAGCCCATCTTAACCACAGAAACAGCAGAATATGTGGAGCCATCCAAGACAATAACAAAACTCAAACCTAAAAATAGGGTCTGCAGTTCTGATTGGCAGCTCCAAGGGTCAGATGTCAGATTGGAAGCACCAGCTGTACCATAAAACAGTCCAGTGTGAGCCAATTCGAAGGTCCCTGAACTAAAACAGAAAGGCTGGACATGCCAGAAGATTCCCTCTGAGCCCTGCGCACCCCCCCTCGCAGACACCTGACACACTTGTGACTGTGTTTAATGTGAAAGCTAAAAGAAGCATTTAATTTGATACAATCATGTTAGCGTCACCATCAAAGTAATGCTTGCGAAAGCCGATGTGGAGTAACAACCATAAAAATCTGACGAGTGAAATGCAAAGAAACGTCCAGCATCTGAAAGGTTGGCTATGAGCAAAGGAACCTTATTATAACATTGGGATCTGCCTCTTCAGGCTCTAGAATCTGTACTGACTGCAACACCATCATGTCGACCGCCCGCATCTACTTATGGTGACGATACAGCCCACAACTGTCAATGATCTTAAAAAGCTAGAAATCACATCAGATAAGAAAGACCAGAAAAGAAGAACTGTTGAGAGAAAGGAGAATGGGTAACAATTACAGCATGGCTGTGGAGGGAAGCAGCCAAAGCCTTTGGGCCTTTAAGTGTTATAGCAGCCTGATAGAAACCTGCGTGATCGTGTTAAACAGCACTTTCATGATGCCACTTGGGGTTTTCTGGCAGCTGAAAGGGCTTCTGGAATCTCGCTGACTCCATACTCATGTCAGCTGGGGGAAGAAGTTGCTTCCTTGTCAGTGAGAATGAATTAAAAAAGAAAAAAACAAAAAACAAAATCAAGAGCAAGGCCACTGAGAAATAACTTCTAAACGAAAGCTGAACCCAGAAGAGACAAACGACTCCCACAAGGATGATTTTAGGTAGCCGTTTGATGTCCTGCATCCATTCTGCCAGGATGGCTATTAGCACCACGGACAGCAGCTCCTCATCCACCCCCAGCCTACACACCTGCCGTAGCTCATATTTATATGAATATTCATCCTTGGTACCTTTACTGTGCCAATCTATATGTATTAACATTTCTACTTTGGCTAATCTGTACCATTTACCTTTTCTATGCTAGCTTACCACTGGTACAGATGACCAGATGGCTGCCCATGCTAGTGAGACATTGCCATTGGATCATATCAACTCTTATGTGTGCTGTTGGTTTACATTGTTGCTTCTGGGACATTTGGGAAAGAAATTTGTGATGCTGGTTTAGCATTATTTCACAAAGGCCATAAAATACGGTGTTTTAACCGCAGTCCTTGAGAAACCTCTGCCAGTTGTAAAATCTCACTCCTTAATTAATTCAGCGTTAATGTGAATTGTAAGTTACTCAAATTATTTTCATCTATCCATCTATCTTCCAAAAGCTTATCCTGGACTGGGTTACAGAGTCCAATTAATTTTCTCCCTCTTAATTAGTGGCTAATCAATTATGACTTTGATCTGCAATTATATGGGATTGGAAGATCTGTTGTATTTGTATTGAATATAGTCTCTGATACACTTTGGAGGGAAGGCCTGAATCATCACAATGACATACTTCGTGTAGAGAGCCAGTGATCAGATTAGCCTTTTGTTCTTCATTAACGTGCAGCTCAGTGGACACATTCAACAAAAATTCCTGCTTGATTCATGGGCAGCACCAGGCTGTTCAAGTTGAAGCAGGCATGCCGACGTTCAGCAGATCCGAGATGCAGTCGGGCAGGTCAAGGGCAGCTCGCAGAAACTTCAAAGGGAAGCTTCCGCTACGAGAAGGTGCTGCACCATACAGCCAAAGCGGGGACAAGCTGGGAAACTGTGAGAGCAGCTTTTGCGTGACCACCGCTGCTTTCATGCAGGCGCTAAATTAGACAACACAATAACACAATATTCTGCTTTTAAAGAATATTATATACATACAAACACTCACACACACACACACACACACATACACACACTCACACACACACATACACACACACTCACACATTTGTTGTGATAACATTGTGACTGTATATTACCTGGGTTGCGGTTCACTTTTGCCCTGAGCTGTGTGTGTGTGTGTATATGGGGGGGGGCAGGCACAGTGTATGTGTGCCCTGTGACAGACTGCCTTCCCAGCCTGGGTGTCCCCTGCCTTGTACCCTGCCTTCCCTGGGACGAGCTCCAGACTCACCGTGATCCTGTACTGGAGAAAAGAAATTACAGAAGATGGATGGATACACATTTTTTTTTGGGTGAGGGAGGATAGAGTTACTTAGCAGTGATAAGAGAAGTGCCAGGGAGAGACCAGTGAGAGGGAGAGAGAGAGAGAGAGAGAGAGAGAGAGACCTCATTTCCTCAGACGTTTCCATTTCACATCCCGCCGTTCCGAAAAGGCTGCAACCAGACACAAACAGGTTCTCCAGGTACCCCCCCCCCCCCCCACCGATACCCCGTGGCTCCTTCCTGCGAATCCGCTCCCACAGCTGCTAGGAAGCTGGGCAAAGGGCAGCCCCGAGACATCCCATCCGTATTAATCTCGCGCCCAGAATCGGGAGTGGAGTGAGGCGGGATGGATAGGGGATGGAACGTCAGCGGGAGATTAGAAAGTGGGCAGGAGGCAGGATAGGGAGGGAATGGGAAAATGTGGATTTCAAGCTGCCCTTGCGGAAGGCATCAGCACTTGAGTTTTTTCCGCCTTTTTTATCGTGGATCACATTAAATCGGCAGTGGACTCTTCATTAATTCAGAGCCATAGCCTGAGAGAAGAAACACAGCGCGGGAACATTAAAGCCAGACAGCAAGTACATGCAAATCGGGCAGAACGCAGAACCTGACCGGCTACCACAGCTCCTGTCCATCAAATACAGCGACACGTATCCAGGATAAAACAACCCTTTCTTTGTTTCTCTGGAAAGCTCTTGATTTTCAAAACCACCTTAATGGTGAAGTTAAAAAGAGAGGGCCTGAGATACAACAACTGCAATATACAGTAAAAACAAGGCAAATAAAACTTAAAATGAGACCAGAACAGAAGTGCATTTTCCTTTGCTGAAAGCTTTCACTTTAATCTCCCTTTCATGCAACTCAATTAAGATGACTAAAAATGACAATTTTTCCAACCTAGAAATCCAAATAAAAACATGATTAAAGATATTACTGGTACTGATATTAAACTGGATTTAAAAGTAATGTCAGTATTGTCTTGCTGTTATACCCTTGTACCATAAATAGCACAAGGTGGGGGTGTGCAGAAGCAGGTCATGCATACCCTTGATTTTCTTGTTCAGAGGGGGAGGATAGGAGGAGATCATGTGGCAGTTGGTTAGGGTGCCACCCCAAGCCGTCACTCTGCAGCATAAGGCCCCTCCCACAGCCCAAAACCACGACTTTGGCATCCTGTCCAGCACCGGCTACCTTGAGCCCTGTGCGTCTTCGGACAGGCGTCACTGCAGACTAACAGCAGTAAGTTATAGAGAAGTTGGATGGATGGATGGATGTCTAAAAATTAAAATATTGGGATAAGCATTAATACATCAAGTCAGTATATAAAATGAATTAAGTAACTTAGCTCTCCATCCACTGTCTCTCCATCTGTCCCACCGTCCATCCATCCATCCATCCATCCATCCATCCATCCATCCAGTAATCCTGGTCTGGGTCATGGGACAAATGTTTTTTTTTTTAACGTAAAAAAAGTCTCTTGCATGTTTATCAATAAACTATACTTTTAAGTAAATTTGAGTATATAAAAGAGAAAATCTCCAATATAACACCTTAATGAAATGCATTTAAAAAGAAGCATGTGGAAACCTAATTAGCCCAGTGCCTGATTAAAAACCGCCGTTTGTGAATTCAGTATTCGCTCACAACGTGTAAAAATCAAATAGCACGACTGCTGCAGTCTGAAGTTGAAGTTCTCGCAGACGTAGAGCACTGGTACCGTTAAGCTGCCTTTAGGCTTCACCACATCACAGGTCTCATCCTCGCCCTATTATCCATCTATGTTTCCTGCTCACCAAAATACCACGTCTTACTCTCTGCAGTAGGGTGGCACGTTCCGGTAAATGACACAGAGCATGGTCCAGAATTACTATGTAAACACTGTCTTTGCAATTGCCCCTCAGATATACTTAATGCCCCTTTGGTAAAAGTAGCTTAATCTGAGGGTATTAAGGAGGCATCGAGAATGAAAAAAAAAAACAATATGGTGAAATGCTGCATTTCAGCTTGACGGAACCTTTCAGTTTTCATGCAATAAAAGCTTGCAGGATCCCAGCGTGCAGAACATTAAAGGGATGCCAATGCTGGGGAAATTGCCAAAGGGGTGAATTTTAAATAATTTTCCCGAAACAACGATTAATTGCTTTGCTTGCACGTGACACATCTTCATCCCCCACACAAACGTTCATTGAGTCAAATAAATTAATCCTCAAGCACGCCTTTCTAATCAGAATCTGGATAATAACTCAGGAGAGCTGCTGTCTGATGTAGCGGACATGTTTGACAAATTTTAATGCATGAATAATGTTTTCATAAAAATTTTACCTCGGGGCATCTATAATTCACGCAACCTAGTCTCCTGTGTGATGATTAAACACATGCACAAGATGCTGCAGGATGGTCAGGGTAAAACTGGACAGCTTGTCTTGCTGATGTCCATAGTTTTGCCCGAACTGCTCTGAAGAATCTGATAACCGTGATTCAGAAATCGGCAAGAAACAGAAAACGTCAAGCGTAAAAAGCAGGAAAAGGCCTGCAATGGCAAGTCTCACGCCACGTGCGGGAACTGGATAGAGTCCCATGTAATGATGTGTCTCACGCTCAACACAAGCTGCTGTCAACTGATGGACGGGCCAAGGGGGAAAACAACCACCCAGTTCAGACAGTGCTATAAAAATAGCAGCAATAATTGCTGTTCTAATTAGTATGTCAGTAATGGAGCAGTGCGCAGAATGGGCACAGCATTCAAGGGATCACCCTGCTGCAATGCTGCTTTCTGGCTGTTGTAAATGCATGAGGTTGGTTGGAGGGGGGGATATACTTCCTCCCCACGCGTTACAATAAATAAACACTTTCGCTGAGCTAGCAGTGTATGGCTGCTGATAGAGGATAGTCTTCCTAAATCAATCCCAGCCCTGGAGAAGTTAATATTCCAGTGGCAGCATGGCAGGGTGGCAGAGCCAAAGCGAGAGTCAAAACCTGCAGTGGGTCTCTTAGCGAGGAGTCTGCCAGTGGCTGCAGGGCTCGCTCACTGCACATAACCTTTCGTCAAACATGAAAGGTATCGGCGCGATAACAATCCCACTATCACCATCAGCAGCTGTCGCCCAAGTAGTACAGTAACAGGATGCAACAACGGAATGGCAGAAGCTGCGATAAAAGACCGTTTCTGATAGGTCTTCATGTAGGCAAGATTCACAGAAGATGACTTGACTTGTTAAAGTACATATAAGTATATATCACTTGTCAATTCCAGACAAAAAAAGAGACCAAACTTCATAGTTTCCTTAATCTAAGATCCAAAAAAAAAATCATTCTTTCACTCTAAAAGAAGAATCAGGTATTTTCAAAAACATCACAGATTTGACAGCACTAGTCAATAACAGAATCATTTCATGTCATAGAGATTTTTTTTCCATATTCTCTGTTTCAAAGACTCAATATTTAAGATGGGCATCTTTTGATCAGAAGGTGCATCAATGTTTAACTGCAGATATACATTAATTACATAACAATAAAAGAGAGAGTAAAACAGACATCCAACTTACAAGATTACATTTCCTTAGAGGTCAGAGCTGAAAACACTAATTTAATCCTCAAGGCACAAGGTATGATTTATTAAGTATGGCTGTAAAGTATTAAATGGAGACAACATCACCATCCCTTCCCTTCACTTTGAGTAAAAATACATGTTTATGCAAGAGGCGGTTTACTTAGTGCATCAATAAAAATAAGAATTACCTTGTCAACAAGGTCAGCTAAAGTAACCATTATATTTAGGCTCACTAATTGAATTCAGTGTTCATTTTAGAAACTGATGATCAGAGATTGAATGAAAAGAGAACAGCGATAGAATAAAATCTTACGTATTAGTAGGGCCACTTTCGGGGATAGCACACATTATCTAGAATCCCTTCTAAGCATTTAAGTCGAAGGACAAAAAATAAGACACTGTGACAAATCGCAATCCCTTTGTAAATATATAGGTATTTTAGGGCAAAGAAATGTGAGATCACGCAAACGAACAAATGTGACTGTAGTGCTTTTAGAAAAGGATATATTTGAACAGCTCTCCAATTCCTCCTCAAAATAGTAAGACCACCCCCCCCCCCAATATACCACCTCCTTGCTCTGTAAGTTACTACTGATCATGAGCCTGACACTATGCTGATCCTGCATCCACACCATTAATGTACAATAAGCTGTTGAGTTGATGCTTTTGTCCGGCATTTTACACCCATTTACACAACTGTATACAAGAAAGATTCTGGTTAAGGACCATTTCTAACAGCATGGAAGCAGGTCCACTCTTAAAACAACTGGAAAGTCAAGTTACGAGTCCATAAGTGTTACATCACCTGCCTCCTAACTAGAATAAAATAAAATCATGAAATACAGCACATGGCTGTAACTATGTCAAAAATGTTAATTGTTAGTGTATGTGGCAACAAGGTCAGCAGACCCAGGTAATTAGCTACATTGTGGCTAATATGACTCTGTACAAAGGTGGCACTGGCCTTCTCAGGAACGCTACAGGATTGGTAATGCGCCAAGCTACATCTCACCACATTCTTGGTATAGCTAATATTCTTAATATGTATCTCCTTACATTCTAGTGCCCAAAATAGACCATCATTTAGAAAAATATAATAGTATTATAAGCAAAATGTAGTTTTGTAACAGAACCCTGAATTACTTTCTTACTGAATTACCAGCTTTATTTTTATGATGCTCATTGATGCCATTGTATGTAAATCGTCTAACCCCTCCTCCAGGCTCAATCTATCTCTCCAGGCCAGTACCAGTTTCTTTGATGGCAAGTGAAAAACCAACAGGTTTTGTATCAATCCTTTTTTTTTTCATTTTTAGTCACATGACTAATCATCACATGACTGGTCATCAGTGTTTCCCATACTGTGTAGGTCCACGTTATTCTAGAGGGCAGAATGACACCACACGTGCGCCAAGGGACTTGCCTGTGGTTCCATATCACCTACAGGAGGAAGCTTGCAGACGTACCTTTCTATTGTGACGTGGGAGGGAGAGTGCACAGTGAAGGGCTTCCTGGTCCCAGCGCTCTCAGCCTGGAGCGTAAACAGGATCCTGCAGTTCAAAACAAAACAAGCTTATTGACTCCTCCACTGAAAAGACTGGGGCTCTAAACTAGAATATCATCGGAACTGCATTGTTCCGTAAGACGTAAAAAATTCAAATATATGGTGCTCAGCTGACTCTGCTAGTGCAATATTTCACACTTCACAATTCATTTTCATGACTATCAAAAAAACACCTTTCATAATAAAAGCATCTCTTTGGTACGTTTATAAAGTGTTGAAGTATAACATACAGCCACCACCACAGCATAAAATCCTTTAGGAACAGAGACTTTGTTCCTTGCGATGTATGTGCAGTATACAAGTAGGGATCGGTTAGTTTAAGTGATGAAAGAAAACCCAGTGGATGAGGTCATCACACCCCATCAGTCAGTGCCTGGTAAACCCAAATACAACTGGTCTAAATCAGTAGCTGAATAACATCCAATAATACCACCCAAAATGGGTTTCAAGGCTTCTTTTCTCAATACAGTAGTTATTCTAATAAAAGTAACAGAAAGCTTAAATATAGTTCCACTGCAAACATTCTTTCTCCAGAACATGTTCATTCCTGTGTGTAGCGCTGGAACAGGTAACTTAGCAGAATTCAAACATGCCCATACAGCAGGTCAGGATAACCCCCCTAAACTCCACTGCAGTTCTGAGGTCCGAGCCTATCTGACAGGCAGCCCGTGTTATCAGTGTACCCACCCCCCTTAAAGGTGCAAAGTGCTCACAGGAACTTGAAAAATACTGCCTCCCAGAGGAGGCTGTGCAGGGGTAACGTGAGAGAGATCTGGTGTCAGTCTCAGCCAGGGAATACAGACGATCAAAGGATCAAAGGCCAGTCTTCTTCACAAAGGCCTGAATAATTCATCACACTCACACCTCTGCGCTCCCAAAAAAAGACTGGATGGCCGCATAAAATGGTCTGGCATTTCATCCAATCAGAATGTCTATAAGATCCTCTCTAGATTTAGCATTCAACTTAACAACACATGCACATTATAACTTTTATACTTATATTGATTTATGACATGCTTATTTGCAAAATTCATCTCAGTTGTAAATACCAAAGCAGTGCAAAATGTAAAATCAAGATGTAAGCAGGGTATTATGTGCCAAATTTTACAGAGGCTGTTGTGTAATTACTGCAGAGTTGGATTAGCACGTTATACACATTGACTTAAACTGGTAAATTTTTGTAGCAGTTTCCAATGGAAGATTTAAGGGAGTCCTCCTTGCGGCAAGCGTTACGACTACAGAAGTGAGTACTACTAAGTGTGAGGGAGAGAGTGTCAGCACCTGCGGCTTTGTAGAGGTGTCGAGAAGCACAGTGGAAGGTATGCAGTCAGACGTCAATGCAAGCCACTGGCTTCCACAAGGCTGATGGGACGCAACAGTATGTGCTAAAGGTAACATCTTCCCAGACAAAGTCACAATAAAAAACAATGATTGCGGGAATGACACTGGCTTCATTTGAATCATTTGAACACCGAGTCCTTTTTTTGTTGTTAGGCAAACAGCTGCGCAAAGCGAGTGAGGACGCCAAGTATAATGTCAATTGATTACATAGTGTGGCTATGTGTTCGCGTGCAACACAGCTGACATTTTGCCTGGCATTTGAACACGCTGTTGGCAGAGGCGATAGGCATGTTTCGAATAACATCAAAGCACCTTGACTGAGTGCCAAAATATAAGGTTAGACAGGGAGCCCCCCCCCCACTGCCTCATGTCGCCCCCACCCTCCTGCTGTTGATTTTCAATCAGACTGACAGAAGAGTGTGCAGACACTGTGCTCATGTCGTCAGACCCTTTCCGGAAAGCTCTGTGAGACGTGTGACGGGTGTACATGTGCGGGGGGGCACCCAATTCCTTCCGCGCGAGGTCGCCCCCGTGTCTCCGCTGCTCAACATCAGCTAAACAGCCGCAAAGCCAGGCTGCCAACGGACAGACTGTGGTTCCAGGGACCTGCCGAGCTGAGACGTCTGATCGCTGACGCACTGTGACATGAAGTGTACCCAAGGGCCGTCAAAGATGACAGCAACCTGCAGAAAGAATTACTCATTTTCCTACTCAGTTTAGTAGTATTTGTGCATAATATTATTCCCAATACAGTGATCCCAGTGTGTTTAGTCGAAATTTAACAAAAACTTAGTATGAATTATATTTATGAATTATAAAACAAATTATGGGCTGATTGGAAACCAATTAACTCACATACATGCATGGATGTGCAATGTAAGTATAGGATAGAAAACCTCCAGGGGGTGGGGCTTTGGGTGGCCCCTAGGGGCCTCAATTACTCTTACCAGTCAGAAATCAAGGGTGAAACATAAATTAACAAAAATTAAAGGTGGTCAAATTATGTAAATAATTCATGGCAGCGACGGCCTCCTGACTCTTGTCTCGGGTATTGTGGGGTAGCAAAATTAGGAACGAAATGGTAAGCGTGTGAATAAATAAAACTGATTGGCCACAGCTGCAAAAACTAGCATGCATTCATTTTCTGCAAATGTTTACCCTGTTGGAGTTGGGGGGACGCGAAGCCAGACCCTGAAAGCGGCTTTAGTCCTGGATGCGATGCCAGCCAGTTGCATGGCACTCACGCGTCACACACGAGGCGCACTGCTGGTACACCATGTGACCACCGCGCGCTGAGTACTGAGCCGCGGAGCTAAAAAGGTTTTGCCTCAACCATTTAAGATCAGAATGCAATCTTTCTCTAATTAACATTTCAATGTAGGAAAAATTCACTGCAAAACATAGCCTAGTTTTATATTATTATCAGAGCCCTTGTGGAACACACTGATTCTTTAGGGATACTTACATACTTTTCATACTTCTATTTAAAATGATAACTATATGAATTGACTTTTTACTGTAGCAGGCATGGAGTACAGCAGTTGCTCATAAGATAACTGTATGCCTTGTTTCCCAGAAATACTTATGAATTCAAATCTAAAGCCCATGTTCGTTTTACTCCACTCTCCCGTCATCATATCTGTAACATAATTAAAGCATTATTGTAGCGTTTCAATGTTTAAAAATCGGCAGCTCCAAACTGCAGACACGGCGATTCAGAGATCATGGTTTGAGTGTCGCGTTTTTCTGGGATTAGGACTTCGATGCCGGGCGGTTCTTTGTGCTCCCACAGCTGTTGCGTGCTGAGGCGTATTATCCAATTTCACTTGAAGTCCGAGACATATCCTGCCACGAGTCACACTACCTCAGGTGCCTAAATAGTGGACAACAGGCTACTACAAAGCAAAACAAGTTCTAAATAAGGAAATTTTAAAAACCAGTATGGGCCTAAACATATAACCGATTCGACTTTGCTGACACCTCTCACCTAAAAATCAGAAACCCCTTATTATTACCTCAGCAACACAACCTCCGCCAGAAAGCTCTGAAATTCACCTGTGATTGGGCACCTGACTCACGTGCAGCCGATTCGCGGGCCCCCGGTTTCCGTTATCAGTTACTCAGATTGCGTTATTCATTGGGATTCGCAGTGCTACACTGCGTATTAGCGTGACTTGCCAAGTGTTTGAATGACTGCGTGAAACGGATAACCTTCTTCAGAGGAGAGCGACTTGTCACAAAGGCAGCGGAGCAGAAAACAAATAAATGTGCTGGCAAGGCGCAGGCAGAGTGCCTGAACGAGTGTAAATCCTGTGAAAAGTGTCAAAACTAAAAAGCAGTGCCCGTCATTCTATCCTGAACTCCAGTGCCATTAAACCACATTTACATTTCAAAAATTCTGTTATAAATATTATTTATTTTGTCTTTTGTCTTCCTGACCTTTACAGATAATTTATGCAGCAGTTGGGGGTACCTGGAATAAAGCATAACATCATTAGCTAATGAACACATGCTGCGATCAAAGCAGACATGCATGGACAGCCTTTGACCCTGTATAGAGACAAACCCGAAACTTACGGAAAAAGACTGAGATACAAATAAAGCATTTTTTTCTTTTTAAATTCGATATGAAATAACATTTACTTTACGTATTTTACATGTACTGAAATTTTCACTAAAATGGTAACACTGATATAAACATCTCTTACGAGGATGCTTTCCTTGTTAGCATGTATATGTCTGTCTTGCCATGATCCATTACACTGATGTCATGTATGCCATTATTCCTACTGAACAATTCCTCCAGCAGCTGGACCCCCTGATAAGGACTACTGCCCCCCCCCCCCCCGCCCCCATCATCCATGAACAGTACTATTTCACATATTATCTGCAACTGCATTTATCACTAGTTCTTCATAGATGCCATTTTCCTCTGAATCACCTTCTTCAAAGAGGTCAGGGAATTGATTTCAGTTTGGCTTTTCGATTCCCTCTGGAAAAGCAACACTAAGTGCTCCAGCTGATCCAGATACACAGCCATACTGAGCAGGTACAATGACATCTTTATTAAACCTGCATGTCCACACGCAGATCCAAGCTGTTGCGCCAGCCAAAATGACAACATGAGAAACCCCACGTGGGAAAACCTAGAAGGGACAGATATTAGAAACATTTAGGAGGCATGTGTTTTCAGGGTTAGGGGCCTTGCTCAAGGGCCCAACAGGGACACAGTCATCCTGTCAGCCATTGGATATGAAATGATGACCTTCCAATCACAGGTGCAGAGACCTAACCCACACTGCCAACCCATAACTTTAACCACTATGCCACCTGCTGTCTCAGCTTAAAAAAAACCCTTTGCAGGGCCCAAAACAGCATTCTTTTGGTTTCCTTCAGACCAGTGCACCAGAGTAGCAGCAGACACTGTCTGGAACAGATGTACCATTTGCATTTTCTCTTCTATGGCTTTATCACCTTGCTGAGCGAAAATAAAATACATTTTGAATTAACCTTAAGCGACATCCAAAAAAATATGCATGTTCATTATATGCGACAGAGCCCAAGATGAATGCAAGCATTGCATACACCGCCTGGTTGATGGGTCTGCACCACCTTCAGGTGAATCAGGGTCACGTTGAATCATCACATCCCAAACAAAAGAACGATAAAATTTTTTTGTTAAAAAATACATTCAGATGCGGTGCGAGTACATGCAGCTGAAATGAGGTTTCTTTGTAGGGTTGCTTGGTTCAGTCTCTGTGACAGTGTGAGGAATTCAGAGATCCGCAGGGACCTCGAAACAGAGTCACTCTTCCTTCAGATCGAGAGGAGGATCGGAAGTGGATGGGCATTTTATGATAAGGATGCCACCTGCTTAGCTCCATGGAAGCCCTTCAGAGAACTTCTCACTGCATGGAGGCCCCTGGGCAGACCTAGGACATGCTGGAGGTATTCTACATCCCAGATGACATAGGAATATCTGGGGATCCACCAGAATGAGCTACTGTCCATGGCCTTGGAAGAAGAGATCTGGTCTGACCTACTTGGCACACTGTCACCGAGACCCTCACCAGAGAAATGCCATGAAGATGATGATTTATATGCAGTTTGCATAAATTGTGCACCCAGAAAGGGGAAATGAAATCCAAAGTGCTACCTGAGAAATTTCATTTCTAAGCATTGTAAACAATTTCCACCTGAATGGGCTTTTTATACCTACATGAAAACATGCAAAGAAACATCGCTGTAATAAGAAAAGTTTTTCTCAGATCTGCTCAGCAAAAGGAAAGCTGTCCTTTATGTGTTAGACTTCAAAGAGTAACAACATAGTAGCTGACATTGACAAAAATTGATCTGAAACAACCTAATGATCCAATAATCTGATATGACCTCTTTCTTACTGGGGTCTAATTACACCCCAACAATACACTAGCCTGCAGCCACTAGCCTGTGCAAAAGCCTAAGTATGATTATGTAAACATCCTGATCAAGGACAGATTTACCTACAAACTACAAAGAGTTGAAATCAAAAAATGTTTCTTTTTAAAAATCCAAATCTCGGTCTAAAACAACAGGTAGTGATGCAAAAGCCACAGAGGAGGAATACATGATGAGGAAGCCTTGCTCTTATGATGTGTAATTTCTTTGGGGCAAACTGGAGTTATACACTGTCCTAAACTGGAGGTCATAATACATTTTGGGCAGGAATCTTACATCCTTTACTTGTATTCCAAGAACTTGAGTTGCACAAGACGCAAGGCAATACAATTTTTTATTTATATTTTTCAGTAGTGGTTTATTTTTTATTTTTTAGTAGCTAGCTGTACGACGTGTAACCAATGGTAGGTGCTTATGTTCTTTATTATTTCCATACCACCACTTCCACCCACCCACCCCCCCTGCAGTTCTGAGCTAGAGGGACCAAATTGCTTTGGTCTGCTTTCTGTCACTTTATGTGAGATGAACTTCCCAGTGTTACTGTCCACCTCTTCCTGAATTTCTATGCATCAGCTTTTCCACAACCCACCAGAAAGGAGAGCATAGCTGCACACAAGCATAGCTCCAAGACAGCTACAAAGTTAAATGTGTCACAACTGTGTCTTCATTGGTGCACAGTTTTGAGGATAATATTATCCTCTCCGCTCAAATCAAATGAAACACATTATCACTGATTCTGGAGCCCAGTGCTAGTCTTTAACTTAAATTGTTAAAAAGTAAGTATCAAGTAATCAAAAACCAAAAAATGCTATTTTCATTGCTTTTAAATGTATACCAATTGCTAGCTAACTAATTAACTAGCATGCTCATATTGTTTTTTTATACTTACAGAGGTAGTTAATATATATTCAATACTATTCACCAAGCAAGGGTTCCTTTGGTTATTAAACTTAAGTTTATCTATTATTTGTCTTTTTCCAAATGAAATAGTTGCTGTTTCCCATTCTTCCATCTTCCATACCAGCACAGGGTCCAAGTGATTGGGGAACGTATCCCCAGGTGTGATAAGTTGGGGGGCACAGAGCAGGGAAGCAGGAGAGGGAGAAGAAGGATCGGGAAATAAGGGTTTTAACAGGTATACGGAGAGGGATATGAGGGAAGACCGTTACAACAATACAATAACAGGACTAGGGAGACATACTCTGACGTGGACTTAAATAGACCACACTAATGAAAACAACTTGAAACAGCTGGTAAACATGCAGAATCCCCACAAAGTTAACGAGGGGCACGTGGCACACAGGAGAATCGGACGAGCAGCGTGTGACACCGGGTGCACAGGGCACAAAGCAGGAGAACACCCTGGATGGGATCTTAGTTCATTGCATACCATACTGACTGTTCTTTTTAAGCAGAACAGATTAAAACTTCTGAAGAATCAAAAGTAAAGGAACACACACTCAAAAGTCAAAGACTCTAATCTTGTATAAGACGAAAAAATGGAATCGAAATGCTTATGGGAGTTTTACTCACACAAAAATGTTCTGAGGGCAGAAGGACAAATGACTGGTTCAGAGACATAACCAATTAGACTGTAGAGGAGGTGGGTCTAAGCAACTAGAGGAGGCAGGACCATCCAATCAGATGTCTTGATCCTGCCTCCTGTAGTTTCTTGAACCCACTCCT
Source organism: Hyperopisus bebe (assembly GCA_026777045.1). Taxonomy (NCBI): domain Eukaryota; kingdom Metazoa; phylum Chordata; class Actinopteri; order Osteoglossiformes; family Mormyridae; genus Hyperopisus; species Hyperopisus bebe. Next base: position 1,310,937 of record JAODJW010000127.1, on the reverse strand, counting down.
CAACAATTTGGTTACCCCTCTGAACCCATCATTTTTCCTTCTGCCCTCAGAACATTTTTGTGTAAGTAAAACTCCCACGAGCAATGGAAACAGAGTAAAAATCCATAAGCTTAAGCTTTCTTAAAAGGGGACTGCTGATATTGAATTACCACAGTGTTAACAGTTCCCGTTTGGGTGTGTGTACCAAGAATTATGAACATGTTTACTTTGGACTGGGATCCTCATTTACAGAATTTTTAATTTAATCCAAACATGCTGCAGACACTCACACTTTATGACTCGGCTCAGTAAATGTTTTACATATCACTATTTTTTTCAACTGATGCTTTTGTCCAAAGCAACATATAATTTAGGATCTGAGCACAGCATCAGACAACCTCCCCAGAGCCATTGGGGTTCAGGGCTTTGCTCAACAGTGGTTTCACTCTGCTAGCCACGGGATTTGAAACAGCAACCTTCAGATAATGGGCACAAAATCCTAACCCACAGGGCCACAAGCCACCCCCTGGTACTACTCCGACTCCTGAGACATTGTAAATTCTCTTAAAGCTGGTGCCACATTTAACAACTTCACATTCATGTTACCTGTCAACCTGATCTGGGTAAATGCACAACACATCTCCCCGCCCAAGCAAACCTGAAAGCAGAAAGCATCCAGTTAGCGAGCAAAGACTCGCCGGCATGGGGAGTGAGGCTGCAAGTGAGACAAGAGCAAGAAGACTCAATAAAACCAGCAGAGTCAAACGGGTGGCGACCATCAAGGTGGCTGTGGGTAAACATCACCAGCTAATGAGCTATTCCTCTTTGTGGCAAGGATGCTTCTGAAAGACAAGCTCAAGGGACAGCATGCCATTAGCAAGCTTTAAGCCCTTAATGCAGCTGTCGTCTTTTTCAGATGCAAAGAATTCAGACGGTTTTTATTGTTACCTCCATAATATTTTAATGGAAGCTAGTTCAGTTCCGGTCCTGTAAGAAAATATCCACAATTTCATCACAACCACTTTTAAAGGCATCTCACATTCTGAGGTTAGGTGTTTCCATGATTTGCCCTTCTATTTTCTTAACAAAACTAATTTTAATACTTTAATCAGAAAACAATAATAATATTTATTTAATTATTTGATTACTTTTTACTTTGTTGAAGGCACTCGAATTTTGAAGATGCTCTTTTTCATTTCAGTAGTTTGCAAACTACTTACTGGTGCTTTACTATATGCAAGCATTGTAGTTTTGAGTGCAAAAGTCAAGTCTGCCTTGAATCTAAGACGCTGAATCAGAATCAATGATTACTGAGTCACTTGTTTCATGTTCTAGTTCAGGTCATGATTGACATACGGATACAACATTTCTATTGAACGTCTAATCTACCAACTAGTAAAAATTCAGTTTGTTTTGTATGTCCTTCTTTTTATAGGAACACATTGCTTCATTTTTCATACATCATTGCGTAACGGAAGTAGATGGTTTGTGTTGTCAACCATGAAGAAAGACAGTCGTTTCTGACAATGGTCTTTCCATTTCAGGTATGTGAATCGTTGTCTAGCGGCAACAATACAGCCGAACTAATGATATTAAGTTTTCAGTCTGCAACCGTTTTCATTCGATTTCACGGTTTATGAACCAGCCCAAGGACCCGAAACATAGTCAGTTCATGACGCTAATCGTTAATTATTAAATTTGTTTTGTGTTTCGTTAGGAAACGATATGGTTAACCTTTTGTTACAGATACTGACCATGGAACTAAACTTCATAGGCTCTTTCCCACGTATTAAAAAAACACGAGTTATAAATTACACTGAGGAATAAATCATTCTAATGTACGTACAAATTGAGTCCCTTCTGCATATGCGCGCTTATTCGAGTCTCCTCTGCATCGGATATACTACGCTTCGATTTTAAAAAAATAAAAGGTCTGTATTTAGGCATTATTGTAATTGGTCTACATTTTTTCGACTTTCAAAGTACTGTTTGTATTGGATTAAATCATCTACTGTCATTTACTTTAAACTGTAAGCCATCTTTCCGGCTGTATTTTTTCAGTGTTATGCGTTAGTGTACAGATTTGAATCCAATTATTTTTTTGACTGATCATTATGTTAAGTGATACTTCGGCAGTGTTTTTATGCTGCATTTATGTCATACGTGCACACGTTTTCCTAGCACTGAAATATGCGTGTGCGGCTTACTGACTTAATTTTGTTAGTATACGTCCTGACAGTATTCCTGTAGGGGGCGTAGTTCTCAGCGACGTACAAAAGTGTAATTCATACATTTCATAGGTATGACACGTTTTAGGAAGCATCAGGAAGATGCAGCGACCGATGTTATGGTTCACTGGGCGGTCCATTTCTGATAATGATCCATCGCTAGTTGGACTCACTCACCCAAGATACTGATTGGATTTTGGCTTATGCCCCATTTGCAATCAAACACATTAGTTATGCATGTTATTATGATCAAGAGAGCAATAAGCTGCAAAGTAAAATGACTAAACTAATTATTATAATTGCAATAGTAGCTGACACGTATGGTCAGTATTTAATGATTTCTTTGAATAATCATATTTTTCTGATGCTGGATGAAAGTACAGCTGAGATAATGATGACGTGTGTGTGTGTGTGTGTGTGGGTGGGTGGGTGTTTAGCTTGTTTGTGCAGGGGGCGTGGTACCGTTATTTAAACTCCCAAATTATTCTGAACACACGCACACAAAAAAAGACTGGATTTTTAATTACCCGCACGTCATTTTCAACTCATATAACTTTAGACACAGGACCGAGGCACACAAATAACAGAATATAAAAGAAATGAACTTCTCACCACAAATAAGCATAAAAATCGGGCAGGTTAATAAAACTCAAGTTTACAATCCAGAAGTCCAATTTATTTTGTACAATAAAAAATAAGGAAACAAAGCTATCTAGCAGCCCACAAATAATATACAAAGCAGCAGAAACGCATAAGGTTACTAACAATAACTACATGCGTAAATAAACGCTATAATAATAAAATAAAACTACCGTGTTGAGCTGTGATGTTGATGTTGCACACAGTACAGAGTCTTATGAAGCGCAAGTCTGCAATCCAGGACGCCAACTTGACTGTCATCGTACGGGCTGCCAAGCTACCTATTTGTCTTTCTGGCTTCTATTGATTTAAATGTTGAGATTAAATGTCCTGCAGACCTAAGGAGAAGGCAACACAGGCGTAACCCGCGGCGAATCAGCCTTACTCATACTGTCAAGTTTTCAAGACATGTTTAACTCGTCCCAGCAGTTAAAAAATTAAAATATTCAGTAACACTGATCCAAAGAAATGCGGACGAGATTAAGAAATGTCACTGACGATATAATGGTATATAATGAATACCACCCATCAAAAGAAAAAGAAATACAGTTAGGTAATGGAAAGACATAAATCCGCAGATGTATATGCAATTAAGATATGAAAAACATCACTTATAAATTGAAAACGCGATAGCTTATTACTGTACTTCCCAAAACACTGATAGTTTTGGGTCCTGATGGTCTTGGCAAACACCCAGCAGCAAATAAAAACGGACATCGGCGTAACTCAAATACAAACACCGCCGCTAAGAACCAAAAAGTCATTTTCTTAAAAGAAAAAATATAAATGTTCGTAGTTACGTATGAGTAGTGAGACAATTAATGCAAAAACTAATTCAAAATAAAAACAAAAAGAAGAAAAAGACAAAGAAGAAAATTATAGGAAGAGGAAAATTACTCACCAAGCAAAATTTCAGAGAAAATAAAAATGCTGAAAGACCAATAAGATAGGAGTATAACGAGCAGAACACAGAAGCTCCCGCGATGCAGAAGTCAGACTGACTCGGCTGATACGCACAAACCCACTATGAGCGTGGAGCAAACCATTCTACCAAGAGTCGGGGGGAACCTTTCAGGAATTTACGCTCTTTTCTCTGGATGAACAAGTTCAGGCCCCGTAGTATAAGAAGGCTGGTAATTGTGATAGTTATCTGATCGGAATCCTGTAAGAAAATTCATAGCCCATATGCATTTTTGTGTAGTTAACGGAGGCTTTATCAGACATTACACGCCTAGGGTAAATTATGGTTGGGATACCTGAGCGAAAAAGAAATGCAAGCTGGTGAACGTGTGAATTGTATGAAAGAGTACCTTACGTCTTTTGTGTGCTTTGTAAGCTCATTCGTTGGTTTCCGTGTATTGTCACTTTGAAATATTTTTTTCGGTGTTTTTTTCGGTGTATTGTATTGAAATCTTACCACTAATACAAAGCTTCCTGTAAATTACCCCCTGCAGTTCAGAATAGGTAATCTACCTGAAGCTAAGCAAGTTTGGGCCTGTCCAGTTCTTGGATGAGAGACCAGCTAGGAAAGTTGGGTTGGTGTGGCGGACATATTAGCCCATCCTCTAGATCCCAGTGCAGTGACGGGGACGCTGTGCTGTAAAAAAATGCTGCCCTTTGGATGAGATGTAAAATGGGTCCTGACCTCTCTGAGGTCATAAAAGATCCCTGGGTATCCTTTGAAAGCTTATGATGTCCTGGCTATAACTGCTCACTGTGGCCCTATCAAATCAAGCCTCCTAATCATCCCCTGTATGTAATTGGTGGATTCTCTCCTGCCCCTTCACATTCTTAGCTACTGTGTGGTGAGCATACTGGTGCAGAATGGCTGCCATTGCACCATCCAGGTGGGGGCTACACAGTGGCTCCCCATTGGTTCTGTAAAGTGCAATATAAATGTAACATTCAGGCATCTGAGGGAGGGGATGGTGTTGTTTGATGAGTCATTAACAGTTTTAGCGGTTTCACGATGCCTGCCATTTTCAAATGAATAAAATGGTAAATATTTATCAAACAGTACATCAAAATATACCACTTTCAGTAAAATGTCTGTTCTGGGCATTACAGTTGCTCAAAATATTATGTGAGGTTGATTAAAAGGTCTTTTTGATACCACTCCAAAGCTTTCATATATTTTACTTTTTATTTATTGGACTTTGTAATTTGTAAAAATAAAAAGTACCTCAGGTTTAAACCAGGACATGTTCAGAGTTGACAGTCCACTCAATCATAATGGTTTGATATCAAGCATAATGTAATGTAGACTGTGTCTGTGGTTTGATGGTGTCCTGACAGTATCCACACTGGTTTTCAAACCAAAGGCCAGATTCACTAAACTAATCTGTAATGCTTTTAAGTAAAGAAAGTCAGTTATATTATGCAGACTTCCCACTGACTTACAGATTACTGAATCCTGCTGATTTCAGAGCACCAAAAAAAAAGATATCCTATTAAAACAGAATTGCAGGAAAGGAAAAGAGATTATGCACTTAAAATTGCTATGTAGAGGAACTATCTGAAAATGAAATAGGGTCAGAATTACTTTATAGGGAATTAAGCTCAAGAAGTGAGATGAAATTTAATTAAAGGTACAAAAAACGATGGAGGAAATGAGGTTGGTTTGCAGGACTTCGTCATCTGAGGTTTCTAATCCTTGTGGGAAACATCACCATGACGCCTCTGTGGTAAAGAAAGACATCCCCCTCCATCAACTAGAAATCCTCATTCAAAACAAGACCTGCAATCACACATTTATTTACCATAATGCGGCACCAGACAAAAAGTGCAGTTTTCATTTTAATCAACCACCTGTGGACTGACTGTTAGGGCTGAATGTCTCCTTGGCGCTGGAACAACAGGAAGGATCATTTACTGGCTAGTGGCGGAGTTGATGTGCTGCTTTTTATGAATTTCAGCCGGCCTGTGGAAGAAAAAAAAACGCATGTGGACTGAATGCCCTCAAAAAGTAACCAATTTAAAGTACAATCTACTGTGCCTTTCTGTTTGGGTGCCATGCTCAATTTATATGCTTATTGCCTACAACAAAGTTATATAAAAATGTATACAGAACATTTCGAAGTGGCCTTAATCACCATTTAGAAGAACTACAAAATAGTATTTCACATAATAAGAAGCCATGAGGATGTTTTCCATAAGGTTGTCTTAGTATTCCCGTACTCATTTTAAATATAATTAAATAAATTGATATTCTGTCTGTGGCGTACCCTTGGTTTGTACCCCATACTGCCTCGGATAAGCTTCTGGCCCTCCCACAACCATGACCAAGATGTGCTGTTACAAGATGGATGGATGGATGGATGGATAATGAAATATAACTTAATTGACTAGATAAGAGGCTGGAAGATTATTGGATTATTAATTACAAAAATACAATTAATAAAGACATTACCACTGTTATACATGCTTCCTTGTTTACATAGATAACATCATATTGGGGTTTCAAATTAAAGGGACCATTCAATTTGTTAAGTTGTTTCAAGTCTGGAAGCAGGAGTTTGCAAGGGAAATACATTTTGAAGGTGGTAGACAGAGATGCGTGTAATGTGAGACAAGATCTAAGAGCAGATAAATATGCATCAGAGTCTCAGTAGAGTTAGAAACATGGTTTGTAGATTTAAGATGGAGTTGAAAGATCATGTCCTTCAAGCACATGACAGATGTAGATCCTCAATAATAGTGATCTCACATCCTAAGATCTCACCCAGCGAGGCTATAGACATCATTGCCAGATGAGCGTATCAAGTGTAGTTTCACCGTGCTTGAGTTGATATTCTATGAAGGCGAAGGTGATGCTAGTCAATTACCAGAAAACCTCTTCATTGCCTGAAGAAGCAAGAAGTGGTGGCAAAGCCACCAAGAAAGGCCCAGTGTGGAACTGGGCTTACTGGGTTTACAAAGAGTGGACTTAAACACAAATGAGACCAAAGCACTTCACTGACCGACAATTAAACACAGGTGCTTTTCAAAATCACATCAAAGTGATTGGTTTCCATATGGGTTCATGCAATATCACTCTAGGTGTTTGAAGAACCCCAAGATATATTAATTTCTTTTTCAATGGTCTCTCTCTCCCAAACACGGAGAACAAAGTTTCTCCCCACAGGTTACAAGACGCAATCCCCAGTCTCATTTTGCTGGCGTTAAACAATACGATTGTTTAGTGGTCAATAAAGCAGAGGGTGAAATCAATATAACAGCACCCATCTGCTCACATTAATCATATACAAACTGTAGACACTATAACAAATTAACACTGTCAATATCAATCAGGGCTTGTTAAGTGACACATTTTGTTTTTATGCAGCTGTTCATTAAATAGCTAGTCTTCAGTTGTTGATTGATGTCATTCAAATGTGGATATCATTTAAACACGCAGTTGAGAAGGAGAATGCAGAAACTATGACCTTGAAGGGCAATACGCAGTATCCACTGCGTGTTGCATTATTAAGGTGGGTCTTTTGACTTTGGAGCTGTCATATTTTTGAACAGGACTGGCATCCTGTCCAGTGTGTCCCCTGTCTTGTGATGTGTGATTCCTGGGATTGACTCCAGGTTTTCTGCAAAGTATGCAGATAAGCGTTTTTGGAAAACAGATGGCTGTAAACTTTGTTTAAATATGAATTCTACAATGGTTATGTCACGTTATCTCATATGCACCAGAACAGGCAGCAAGATGACTTATTTGCCAAATATAGACCTCAATCACACCTCTGACTGATGCCATTAAACAAAAGCCAGAACAGAGGTATTGAATTACCCATCCTCTGCAAAGAGCGCAACAGAATTCAAAGGCATCAGTCGCCCTGCTGGGGCAGAATTCCCCAGGTGCTACAGAACACAATTTAATTAGCACCTTATTACAGGCTACAACACCTACCCAGTCAATGAACACGACTACCCTGCAAAGCAACTGAGAGCTAGGAAAATTATCACACGAAGACACATTCCTGTGCTATTGTGCATCAAGACTGCCCTGACAACCGTGAAAAACGGTTTGTGTTAAATCCAGGGGTGGAGCTGGAGAGGAGTCGCTAGTTTGGGTACATGGGTCACCTGGGACAACTCGTTATGTCTCATGTTTATCTTATGTACTTGCTGATATATATTTATATTTCTCATCAATTCATCTCTCTTTTTTTCCTCCCTCTGCTGGGTATCGAAACGTCAAGTACATGTTTGTGGAATTGGAGGCAAACAGCGAGGCTGATGAGAGCCAATCGATATGAACGCACATCGAGTCTTCGTTTCACATATCCAGGCCCACTGCACAGTCCCACAAGAGCCACAGAGCTGCTGTATCTGTTAGTCTGTCAGCCACGTCCCATCAGTTAAAACATACTTTTATTTTACTTTAGTGAAGATGGAAGGATTGATCATAATGATGCCTGTTAAATGATAAATATTTTTTCAGTAAACATTGTCAAACAGAAAAATATGTTACAAAGGCAGCTCTCTGAAAGGAACTAGTATTTGCTAAAGAGAGGAAAGAGCAAACATTTTCTTGTTAGCTTGACATATTTAAAAGCCATGTGACATTTTCTCTGCTTATGAAGCACACAAAACTAAAACTGTCAAATTTATATAAAAAACGCTGACTTTATATACAAAAAAATAATTTTCTTTAAAAACAGGTAACCAGAGACCGCATGAGAGATGTCAAGCCTTTCATCTGGGGACCTGCATTTATCTAAGAGAAGTGCAACTGATTATAGGCTACTGCCTCTGCAAGACACTGGAAACGTCTCGTGAAAGTTAGAACCTCTTACAAGCCTAACATCGACTACACAATTAGACGATTAGAGAAGCGCTTCATTGCTGTGAGGAATAATCCTTCACACCGGGAATGGTGGATGAAGACAGGGCTCTGACGTCCATTGATGCATTAGCACCTTCATGAATTTCTACTAGAACTGAAAAAACCATACAAGTATATGGATTTGCACAGATACTCCAGTGTTGCCAACTGTGGTTATGCAGCTGGCTGGCATGAGATTTTCAATTCGAGAAAAGTCTACACACATGCACACACATTTACATGCATGTAACGATTTTACTACCATGGAAATAGTATGTAGGGCTTTCAAACTACCTCAGCTTCTGATGTAGCCAATTTTAGGTTTATAATGCAATAATACAGATTTGCCGTAAGATCTTTTGCGTGAGCGATTGTCTAAAAGCATGAGCGTCACGCCAGATGCGTGAGAGTTGGCAACCCTGGTACCTCACGACTGTCCTATCCTCATAACCGATTGTCTCAGAGATTTTAACGAGAAACTAGTTCCCCGTGTTAACGGCCTTATAAATAGATCCAGTTTTGTCGAGATCATACCGTGCGCGGTTTTCTCATGTCTCTGCACATCACACTGCTACGGTAAAAAGCAGACTGCCTTCCTGTCACTGCCCTCCATTAGTGTTTATCTCCTCAAACTGCACACTCCATATAATGTTTTAATTAGCGCAGACGGCTCTTTCGTAATATTTAATTAAAGTCAATGGATGCATAATTTCACGAATAAGCAATGGCACATTGCGGAATAGCAAAGCTGTCATGCACATAATGACCGCAATAAGCGCTTCTGTTTCTGTGCGCAAGCCGGATACAGATTTGCCTCTAATTTTCCTCGGGCATTTAAGAAATCATACTTGTTGTTCCGCTGTGTCATTACAATCAGACTGTCTGCCTCGTCCCACAGATGAACCGTAAAATAAAGGAGGCTTTTGTAAAGAACGGAACGAGTGAAAGGAAAAAAAAAAAAAACAAGCATACAAAATAACACTCATCAAATTCTCAAATATGTCGGTGCGTTATATATATATATATATATATACGTCACTAAAAAAAAGGTAAAATAAAGCATTTAAACTGTATTTTAAGAAGAGGTTGGATCAGATTTAAACCAACCAAGAAAAAAGTACAGGAAAATGAAACTTTTCTTTGCAACTTTAAAATATATAGATCGTTGGTCCCCACAATGTGATGTAAACCTGTTTTTTGATGTTAAGCGGATTTTTTTTTTACTCAATTTTATAAAAATCTATGACAGCAAATCATAAAACTAAAAATGCCAAAAGTCTTGCATTTTGTTTGGTTACTTATGGTTAATTAAGGTTAGGACTGAGTACGGGTTAAGGTTGTCATTGTTGGGATTAGGGTTTTGCTCATAGAAATGAATGGATGGTCCCCAGAAACATGGTCACCCCTGCCCAGAAAGATATGAGTACAAGTGTGTGTGTGTCTGTGTGTGTGTGTGTGTGTGTGTGTGTGTGCGTGTGTGTGTGTGTGTGTGCATACGCATTTCTGTAAGGGCTATATATACTTTCCCCATGTTGTGTGGGTTTACTGCCACAGTCCAAAAACTCGTATGTTACAGGCTTGCCAATTGCAATGGACTGGCATTCAGTCCTAAGTATCCCCCCTGTCCTGTGCTGGGAATAGCCTCCAGGCATATCCTTAGGCAGGTGGAAGGTCCATCCATCCATCCATTCTCTATACCCACTTGTCCTGTGTGGGATTGCTAGTTTCCTGTGCCTATCCCTGAAACCAGTGGTGCAAGGCAGGAAATAGCCCATCACAGCCACAATCGTCGAACACGCACACCAGGACTTTGGGGGTGACATGGAGAGAACATGCAAACGTGCTAGTCACTGTACCACCACACTGTGCCCCTCCAAGTGGAAGATGAATAAACTAAAAAGCTTTTTTGCTATTATGGTTAAAACATATGGCTACTCAGAGAAGACCTGGAATGATAGTCGGATGTTGCTTCATTGCCATTGGCTTCAGTGTACAAATAACGATTTTGCATCACAGACCAGGTCTTGCTTTGTGAGATATTTTGCCTTTTTCGTGGTCCATTACATTCAGGTTTATGAGAATTACTCCTAGTGTGGGAGTAAAGAATGTATATGTATATATGCTTCAATTAAAAGTAACAGCAGTAAAGGACATCATAAATGTGTACATGGTGTGTATGACTGTCAAAGAAATGTATTCTGCTACTAATGAGTTTCTTGTAGTCTGTGAATTGTAATATGAAATGTACATTTTATGTTAACTTGTTTTTGTGAAAAAGAGTTGCCTTCGCCTAATCTGAAACAACAGCAAGGTCGTGAGAAACTCGAAATGTTACCTTCTCAGGCGAGGAATGTCAGGGTGTTTTGTAACTAGCCAATAGAAAGTAAGCAAAACAACCAGGGAGGATTCTGGAGATGCACCCACCTGGAGAGAGCAGAAAAAAGCCTTTTGTTGTAAATGCATATAAGAGACAGAGAACCCTTCTCTTTTTGGAGATGCTTGATGACTTTGCTGGAAAGTGCTCCCTAGCAACTGCAGTATCGATTAATAATGAAGCTGAACCTCTCACTGGTTTAAAAATCATTTCTTATAACTTCCACACCGGTCAGATGTAAATCTCAACCATGATAATCCATATAGTACAGGCAGCATGAGTTCCAGAGTGTTCCACAGTGGGAAGCGTCATCGCTTCAAGAAGCTGTGCTGCCTGCATTAATCGGTCCCCACTTTGCTTGAAATTTTTTCAATAATTTTTCCATCCAGGTCAGCATTTTTCTCACTGGCACTGTCCCAGTGCCACCCCCCAAGCTTTGTTTATTATTATTGCATGCCTCCTTGCCACATTTATTTTTCAGGGTGCTTCTACTCCCCCCCCCAACTGACCTTGTACCCTGCACGGGAAGTGAGGACAGAGGAGTATTGCCAAAGACCAACAGGTTAATGTCACTCTTGTTAAAAATTTAATTAAGCCAGAAAAGGCTCCAGGTTGTTCCGTCTGCCCAGGGTGAGACATGCTGGGAAACAGTGTCATTTAATATGGGGGAAAGCAAACAAGTAACTGTGCTTAAAATTAGCTTTGAGATGTAATAAAACATGGCCCCGCTCCTGCTGCCGCCCTGTAGACAGGCAGGCCCAGGGTTCGAAGGCTGGCTCTCCCTGTGAGGCCTCATCACGAGGGCAGGGGTCGTGTCAGACTCTTCATTTGTCATAAGCAATTGTCCCTCCTTGACCCCTTAAAAATACTCCCAATGCAACATTTTTGAACATCCACTAGAAAGTTCTAGGTTGCTTTGGTGAGTTTATTCCTGTTGAAGGTGCCTTCATGGGTACCTTACAGTTTTTGTCTTACTCAGGCAAGAACGCATGGAAGACATGGAGAGTTTAACTGGTTCTGTGTTTTACATGAGAATATTTGATTAACTTCCTTTTTCCCTTTTAAAATAACCTTACGATCTGAGGGAACTCATGTCACACCATGGCAGCTGGTGTTTTTGTTAATTCATGTGCTCCATGAAATTTTCTGATCTGGACACCAACCCCCGCACTGCATGTTTCATGATTCTGTTGTGTCGACATGTTTACCTTTTTTCCAAACAGCACCGAAGTCCCCCCCCCCCTTGTGGTCCTAGTTTCTAATCCTCATTTCTCCAGAAATCCTTGATTTCAAGAAAGGGTATAAAGTGGGGTGGATGATGGCAACAATATGTCATTGAACTGTATCAGCTGTGATTAACCAACCAGGAAAGACGCAGGAACACAGGCATCCACCATCCGTGCTCATCCAGTCACTTCAGGGTCACAGGGAGCCTAGAGACTATCCTGGGAAGCATGAAGTACAAGGCAGGGGACACCCTGGACAGGATGCCAAACCAATACCAGACAGACTGTGGGCAATCCAGAGACTCCACTTTGCCTAATCGCTGTGGAAACCTACATATACAAACATAGGCAGAGCCATAGGAAGTAATTCCTCCAATACAGTCACTCTGGATGTGTGAGGCTTAAGTACTTCCCACTGAGCCACCATGCTTCTCCTAATCATATAATTTACTTAAGACCAAACAATTCATAATATAATGAAACCAAACAACTCATTGGAATGTCACAATACCCCACAGTTAACATATTGCTGGATTCTCTCTCACAGATTCAGGCTTGCCTGCTGAGGCAAACTGACAGTGTAATTGTTTCAGTCCCCTGGTTGACTTATGGGCATTACTCAGACACTGTAGGGTTGTGTGTTCTATTGATCTGCACAAGCTACACTAATTGTCAAAAAAAGAAACTAAAACTTGTCAAATAAAAGACTGCAAGTTGTATGTAGCAAGGAACAAGCACAGCAGGCAAGAGGCAACCTTCGTAAATGTGCCGTACAACGATCTCCAGTGACGGCACATTGCATCATGGGTAATCCATCTCAATGCTGTTTACTTCAAAGACAAAGCATGAGTCATCAGGTGTCCATTTGACTTACGTTTTACAATTCACAGACAAAATTTTTACAATGAAAACTTTAATAAGCTATTACACATTCTTATGAATATCAACTGAAGAATCTAGATGCAGGTATAATTGTCAATTGTCAAGCTGTGTTTACAAATTAGAAGAGCTAATAACATGCGCTTTTGGGGAGTCTGCAATCACTGTCTTCACAAAAACAGATTAAAACTAAGATTCCAGATATCGAGCTCATTACCAGAAGTAGTGGAAGTAGACATGGAAATATCTTACTACCTGATGCAACGCAATGCTAATGTACGAGACTGCAGTGGAGATGTAGACAGTCTCCTCCAGAGTTGCATGCATTGACTGCAATGATCCCAGCGAATCTTTCCTTTAAATTATTTCTGATTATCTGAGCATTATTGTCGTAATAGGAAATAGCAAGAGTTGTAGATAAAGCCACCTCTGGAGGCCCTTGTATTACAGTGTTGCCAGCCATGCGTGATGTCAGCATAACATCCTCTCTGCAACAGCTGAATATGAGACCCAAATTCATCCGCTAAAGGCATCAAAGGTATGAATACCCCAAGGCCACTATGGCCCATACAATGTCAAACAATAAAGCTTTACATCATTCATGCTGTCTAGGGGAATAGGTTCTGCTATTTTGTTTATCTCTAAATTAAAATCAAGGTTATACTTGCAGCTGCTAATTCCTCATAATTCCACCATAATTCACCATTCTCACTTCTGTCGGCCAATTACAGTGATTGAGAATGACAGGTCGGGCTTATTTACTGTGATTCTGTGATTGCGTTCTCTTTCACCTTGGGACCACCCCTCATGATTGATCCTGTCCATCTTCTATCTATTGTGGATAATTAAATGGCGGGTTTGGTCAAATACAGCTGCTCTTGTGGGAGCAATTGAGTGCAGATACCCTTGATCATATGAACTCGTTAAAATGCACTCAAGTTGGACCAATCCAATTTTTTTTTTTTTAAATGAAGGGGTTGTTTGATCTTGGCTTGTAAAGGTACTTTATTCCTAAGGGCAAAAGACAATATCAGCTTTGCCTAGTCGATTGCGTATTGTAAAAGGTGTAATTTATCAGCTGCTGTCGGGAAAAAGAATGAGGAGGAAGCTGACATTACGTGCACCAGTTATCGAAAGACATGAAAAACGAGAAATTGTCATTCTTCAAATGAGAGTCTGCTGTCTGTTATTATTTATCCAACGGGATGTCTTTTGTCAGCCATACACTTCTCATTTGGTCAATTTTAGGAATTTGATAAAAGAATAGTAAGTTAAATAAGTTTATATAATAACAAGTTTACATAAATAAGTTTTGAATAACTCTCATGATGGCTGTTGTGGCTCATTATTTAGCATTGCGGCGTCATATATCTGTGGTTGTGGGCTCAAATCCCTTGCATGTCTCTCTATTTGCTTATTCTACTGATATTTGTATGGGTTTCCTCCAGGTACTCCTGGTTCCTGTGGTGATTCGGTGTCTCTAAATTGCACATAGTGTGGGAGTTCTCCCCTGTGCCTCTATGTACTCTAGGATCACTCTGACCCTGTACTGAATAAGCGGGTAAAAGTATGGATGCATAACAATGGTTCACCACAATGAGGTCTGAGCCTTAGTCACAGCCCATTTCAATTATTATAAAAGATAAATGCCCTGGAATTTTAAAAAATGGCACCCGGAGTAGAAAAGAAATCATCCTGGATAAATAAAGCTCAGCATGTGATTTAAATGTAAAATTCTCAGTGGGTCTGCAGTGTGAACAAAAAACCTGAGAAACTTAAGCGACTTCCTCTATGCAGTAAATGACAGGTTTCATTACAGCTTCGGTCCCTGTTTTTGCCTTGTGGGAACTGGGTACATCAAATGAAACGCCAGGTTTAAAACACAAC
Source organism: Hyperopisus bebe (assembly GCA_026777045.1). Classification (NCBI taxonomy): domain Eukaryota; kingdom Metazoa; phylum Chordata; class Actinopteri; order Osteoglossiformes; family Mormyridae; genus Hyperopisus; species Hyperopisus bebe. The sequence goes on along the minus strand of JAODJW010000127.1, from coordinate 1,295,910 downwards.
ATGCCTGTTAATCCACCTGAGCCCTGTTCTGTGTCATTAGTAAGGCGGCATGTGATCACTTTGAGGGGAATAGGCAGGTGAACCTCAGGCAAGGAAACTTTTTTTTTTACGCTTCGTGTTTCATTTTTGCAAAGCATGCAGTCAGTCAGGGGGAAAATAAATATATAAAAATGCCACTCAGTTCTGAGCTAAGATGGAAAAATCCATTGAACTGTCAACAGCTTGAGTGAAAAAATAACAGGTAATAATAATAGTGCTGATTTATCGAATTTGCAGATTTTGTTACAATAGTGACATAAAAAAACTTCTGTATTTTAGAATAAAGAAAAAAGTTAATTACTGGTAACTGTGGGAAAGGGATCATGTGTGTCACTGGAGGAAGAATCAGGTGACCATGGCAATTGGTGTTATTCACTCCACTTTCATGAGTTATGAACTGATATCTGAAAAGATATGAACTGATATCTGTTTCCTGCTGCCCCCCCTCCTCCACACACACACACGCACACACATACACTCAGACTTGTATTTAATGGGAATTGTACTCTGAAGCAAATTAAGCCATGAAAAGAAAAGGCTTTTTAACAGGTTTGTAAACCTGTTTTGTAAACTAGTGAGTAAGCTACAGCTTGTGATGAAATATCACATTGGGCCACTTCGGTGTGCTAAATGTTTTTCCATCACTGGCAGCGGTCTGGCGACTGAGACCTGATGCAAAGCGGAGGGATCTGCACATGTTACTTTGCCCAGTGTGACGCCTACGTTCCAACCCGCTCACACCCAGCGGTTCCTCCTCATTCCATTGGGGGAACTGGCCAGTTCCAGGCCGGTGCAGGCACAAAGGAGCAACGAGTGAATCATTAAATTCCCTTGTATAAAAAAAAAGTGGGAAACCACTGCAATACGTGTTACCGCGTCTCCCCCGCACTGCTCCGGCAGACGTACCGGCTGTTCCAGCTGTCGTGCAGTGGGCGCTTAAGCCCCGTAAAGCTGGTTATTTTTCATTCTCTCTCTCGCGCCGCAGCCTTCCTGAGAGCCCTTGCATAAAGCCCTACATACTGGGTAGGATTGGGGCAGGCTTAGTAGCTGCCATTGTGCAGTGGGAGGGGGGCTGCTTTATGATCAGAGGGCCCCGTCAGGCCCCTGTCTTTCTGTGGAAGCTTGGCTGACTGAAGAACTAATGAACTCAACTCCGTGACAGAAGACCAGCTTCCAGAACCTACTTCGGCCCTGAGGCGCTGCACCAATAGCGGCGAAAGAAAGTCGCCAGACAAGGGTCTATGTTTTCCCTAAATACACAGGACCTGAGTACCCCACTTACAGAAAGAAAGACAAATGGTACAAATCAATGGACGACGGTCTATCAGATTCAGAGACAAAAACAGGCTGTCCAAGGCAATCAACAGATTACGCCACACGAGGGAATCAATAGGAAAGGTCATGTGATTCTAAGAGAACATACATCACATTTGAAAGAGACAGTTAGATGGAGTAGCACTGCATGAGTGTCTTCGGGCCGGTTGGCAAACAGAGCCACGCGTCAAGGGGCTGTGGCAATTAACGGTGTGTTTGTCTGGGGACCCATTTGACAATAAAGCAGTTAAGCTACAATTAAATATACCATTTCAGAGGGTTAGAAAGCAGAGAGAAGGGATGGAACGGCTTTCAGCTAATGCAAGGCCTACAGGTTACGAGGGGTCAAAAAGTGAAACACACCACTAGCAACAGGTGAAGGCAAACAGTATTGACAATTTCAGTCACCAAACTCTCATACATGGTGTCTTCCCGAGAGGACCGAGGCCCCGCGTCTGTCATGCCGTGTTCGTCCGATCCTCCCGTGTGCCACGCCCCCTCTCTACCTTGTGTGGAATTCCCTTGTTACCAGCTGTTTCTCGTTGTTGATAATTAGTCCTGTATATTTAAGTCCGCGTTAGAGTATGTTTCCCCAGTCCGGTCATTGACGTTATTTGTGGTGTAATTGTCTTCTGATCGTGTCCTGCCTTTGATTAAACCCCGTATTTGCCTGACACTTGGAGTCCTGTCCCTGCTTTCCTCGCTCTGTGGCCCAGCTTTACATAACAGCATCTCACATGTAATAAGGACTCCAATTTAATAACAGCAGTAGTAAAAACTAAAAACCAGTAACAGTTCATTAGAAGCAACTGGAGGTGGTAAGTGGCTCGGTGGGTTAACTCTCTGTGCCTATGCTTAGAAGACTACCAGTTTGAGCCTCGACCTTGGAAGAACATTCACATGACTGCAAGGCCCTTAACCCCCAGCTTCAGGGGTGCCAC
>JAODJW010000127.1:1259078-1274144 GCA_026777045.1 Hyperopisus bebe | reverse complement strand
AGTTCTGAAGGCGAAAGGGGGTCAAACACCGTATTAGTATGGTGTTCCTAATAATCCTTTAGGTGAGTGTATATATTATAATAATCGCAACAATGATAACATTAACCCCTGCCCAGCTCATACCTTATCTATAAGTAATAAAACAAAATTCAAGACTCTTGACATTTTTAGTTTTTTGATTGCAGTTGCAGATTTCTGTAAAATGTCCCCTTGTGGGGACCAAAAGAAAAGCCCCCACAACAGGTTTTTATCAAATGTTCCCACAATTTAATATACACATAACCCCCTCCCTCCCCCCACACCCACACACACACACACACACACCCACACATACACACACAGACACACATCACACACACATCACACACAAAGTCAAATCTCTTACTAAAATACATTTATGGAAAATGCTAGCAGCAAATTGATATTACATTAACCTCATATCAAACCAATCAACATTAATGTGCTACAACCCAAGTAATAGTAAAATAGAACAGAATAATAATAATAATATAAGTCATAGACTATATCCTGTTGTATCCTGTTAGACTAAATCCTGTTAAGCAGAATTCGCATTAATCAAGATGCACTCTAATGATCTCTTACTGGGGGTACAGCTGCTTTAAATTCATAAGTTTATTTTGTAAAAGTGCTTTTGTATCAAGATTATGAAGCAATGACCCCAGTAACAGGACCCTTAATTATTGATGCAGTTTTTAATTAGAGTAAAGCTAAAACCGATTTCAGAAAAATTGCTTTGTGTTAGTCCATTATTTAAATACTGTTTAACTGTACTGCTTTCGTATGTAGCAATTAATGTTATGAGACGTGAATTGGTGGGACGTGGATGGTGGGTGTGAGGATTGTCAAGAAATACGGCCTTTACCGTAGCAACATCCAGCTGGCTTTAATCATGTCTTGGGCGCAGTGGAAAAAGAAAATGGACCAGCTGAGCTAAAGATTGCATAAGTGTAGGATAGATTGAGGAGGACTGAACCTTTCATCTTTCAGATTATCTTCTTGCAGGCAAAACTTTGGTTGAATTGGAGATGTAGGAAACAGAGCAGGACAGATTTTGTTGAAGGGGGTGAAACTGACACGGTAGGAAATAAAACCAAGTCACTCAGGTATGAAAAAGAGAGAAAAGCAAAACAGAACTACCATTCTGGTTAAATCAATAGAACATTTGACATGCAGCAACCCTATGCTGCTCTCTTTGGTTCAGAAAAAGGGGAAAGGAGAGGAAAAAAAATCAGAACAGCTACTGACAGATGGAACCCAGCATGGCAAACGAAAATAGACAACACCTGTCACCTGACTCCCCCATGCTGGCAGGACGGTGGCTGCCCCATCGACACGCATCCTTAAAAGGTTAATTACTCAGTTTTATATATTTAAATAAAGTCTCTGAACTCAGTTCTGCACATCCTTCCTGACTGTGATTGTCAACTCTCCTGTCATCTCACCCACCGGTTAGTATAGAAAGAAACATAATATACAAAATCATTTTATGAGTCAAAACCGAATATGAGAAATCAGACTGCGGTCATTACATCAAAAGAGCAAACCTCAGCGCCAGTAGTTATAAATCTATAGTTTTTCATAACAGTGGGTTTAGAGCTATGGTGATTACTGTTATTTAGCAATAATTAACATAAAATTATGTGAGAACCTAGTGATTTACATTTTTATGGAGTCTTTCCGTCATTGGCAGAACACAGGTTACGCTATAATGCAGTAAACCCTTTCAAAATGGACAAAATGTGGAATTTGTAAAATTACAGAGATAGTCAGATACATCACTTTATTGTTATCCAGGTCAAAGGGTTTATGGATTTTGGGGTGCTTGGGACTGCAGGACACAGTGTTTTATCAATAACTGGGTTGTCTTCTGTCAATCAAAGCTAAACAGTATAATGTAGAGACACTAGGAAAGGAGTTCTGTTAGATCTGCCTGTTCCCTGTCTTGCAAACTGAATATTTTATGCCCAGACAGGCTAGAAATTAATTCATTAAAGCTGAGGCAAAGAAACCCTGTTTGCTAAGAAGACTGTTATTATGTCAACAACGGATTTCAGTAAGAATTTATTCTGAAAACCCAAAGTTCACCAAGGTAGCATTAAGTCCAGAACAAGTAAATAAGAAGAGTAGTCATTAGTAAGCATAATCAGAAAGGCATGTAAATGTAAGAAATGTAAGGAAAAACTACACTTTATCAAAAGTGAATGAGATACTTACTGACCTCATAATAAAAATGTATATGACGTGCCCTTTCTCCAAGGCAAATAGCTAGTCTGCATAGTTTTGATAAGAGTACCAGGGATACTTATTACTCCAATAGCAAAGGGAATGTGGCAGGAGTTTTTACTAGAGGGGGACTTAAGCCATGCTTTCCTTATCATGTGTAGTATAAACAGCACAGCACCTCTCTTGTACCATGGTAAAACAGAAACCTACCTCACACCTACACAACATTTACTGTACACTAAATGTGGCCCAGCGTGGGTAATTCTGCAGTTAATTCATCTGTCCAGAAAACCTTTGTTAATATACGTTGTCATTCCTGACACCAACACATCGCACACAAGGACATTTATCAGAAATGAACAGCTATGTAAAATCATAAGGGTTTTTATGTAAAGACAGGCGGAAATACAGAGTTATAATCCCTGGTCCTGGGACATCTGTACAGCTCAATGAAAATCTGTCCTGTCAAAGACATGAAGGTGGCTCTGGGAACATGGCGAAGCTCCTACTTAGGAGGGACAGTCCATGCTCTTCTGTGTCTGTCTAGCCCTTTTGAACCCTTATGACCCTCACCATGACTAGAGGAATGAATATGGATGGATGAATGGAAGCGCAATATAACAGAAGTTGAGCATGACCCTACACGTCAACAAGACAACATGACAAAGCTTGTCAGGTCCATCACATGGAATCAATATCCCCAGCATATTCCAGCCTTACCTTTCTGTGTGTAATCCTATTTGACGTATTATCAGCACCAGAGAGGGTACATATTCTGAAATAGGCCTCTGATTCATCCCAAAATTGAACCTAGGGGAGTGGGTCACTGCTGCGGTTCTCGGTTATGATCTCTGGAATGATTCCTAATCATATTCACCTACAGAACAAGCCCTGAAACAAAAAGGGAAAAAAAGAACGAAACTTCAGATACCAACCACTGTCCTGCTGAATGTTTGTAGGTGATGAAAATCACCTCATCCAGCCCTCTTCATTTGACTGTGCCAGAAATGGAAACGGGATTCTCATCCATGAAAGACCGAAAGAGGATGCATGATAGAATTACACTTACATTCGACAGACTCTCTCAGGCACTCAACATCTTCATAGCGCCCTCAAAAATGCCTTAATAGCACCTTCATAGCACCCTCAAAAAAACCACCAACTAAAAGGAATGGTTCAAATTATAATGATTATAACCAAATCCATCACTCCTGCCTGCTCAGCTGCTATGTCCTTGTAACATAAAAAATTGTCCATTTCAAGTTTTCCTTACTAACAAGCTATTTATGCAGAACTTAGACGTTTGCAAAGCAACAGAGAGGTATTTATCTGACAGACAGTTGGAAACTATTCGAAAAAGATTGCAGTAATACTGAATATTTTGTGTACATGGTTCTCTCTAGTAGAATATTTGTAAAATTGGAATCAAGCAGAATATATTGTATTAGATTTCTGTTGAATATATTAATATGTAAGAGGCTGGAGGTGGCTCAGAGGGTTATACCGTAGTCTTGGACCTGCGGGATTGTGGGTTTTATTCTCACACATGGCTTTCTGCGCATGTTTCCAAGTTCTCCTCTATTTACCAGTATTTTCCCCTATACTACATGTACTTTAGGTAAATTGGTGTCTCTGAATGGCCTATACTGGATTTGTATCTGAGTAAATGTGCCATGAGAAGGACTGGCAGCCCATCCAACCAATGCTCCGCTGGCCGTTCTGGGTTAGGCCCCTGGCTCACCCCAACCCAGCAGTGCATTAGCGGCATGGAAAATGGAGTACGGTGGTGATGAACTTTATTTACCATCATTCACGCTTCAGGGTTTTTTTCTTCTTTCTTGACTTTTCTAACTTGGAGAAGATTGGGGGGAAAGACACAGCAAGAAGCCTGACTAAAGAAAAGAGCAAGAGACGGCTGAAGCTGAGCAGCGCAGCGACCCTCAGGCAGGCAAGGACAGCTAGCTAGGCAATCCGAGTTTGCAGATTTCCATATTAAACCAAATGACGTTACTTAAATGCAAGTGAGTGTTCAAAGATACGGAAAACTCAATGAACTGTTAATACAACTGTGATACTATGGAAGTGCATTGAACTAAATGTCTTATATAAAGACTTAAAGTCCAATCATTTGCATGTTATTTATCTAGCAGTTGTCTTTATGGAAAGTAATATAACTTCCTGGAGCTATTGGGGTTAAGAATCATGTTCAAGGGCCTGACAGTGAAACTGTGGGATTTGAACCAGTGACCTTCTGATGACATCATCCTAATCCCCTGATCCTGACACCATCTGAGGCACTCTTAACATACAGCACCAGGGGAATAGCTAGAAATTCTTTCCAAACCCCCAACAAAATGTAACCATAGCCACTCCCCCCCCCAAATAAAGTGTTGGGCCCCCTGACACCGCCAAGGCCTCCATGCCCCCCCCATCCAGGACTCATCTCCCAGTCACATGGAAAAAAAGTGAGAAAAAAAATGTTACCTGTCTGTTGTCTTTCAGACACAAATCCCACAAAGAACTTTTTTTTATTTATAATCTTCATAGCTGAGAATAAAACACATCCCATATGTTTATAAATATATGTGTGGCAGAATGATTTACAGATTTCATTATCAATTTGAATGGTTGCTTGATAATATGGTGAATGTGTTAGTGAAGAAAAGGAATAGTAAAGCAAATATCAAATATTATTACTTATTAGTCCATAGGGAACCTGATCTTGTAACACAAAGTGAATGATTTATAATTTATAGAGTTAAACATAAACCGGCTGCATTTATGATGCCCCCTGTGGTGGGTAGAGGCACTGATCCCATACGCAATATGCACATAATGGGCATTTCTTAACGGTAAATGCCTTGGGAGTCGCACAGCTTTCTTGCTATTGTCTTAATTCGTAAACGCATTGCGTAAATTTATGTTATTCACTAGTCTGAAGTTCGATTGTGTGGAACATAAACAGTGTATATCTCAAAGTGCTGAAATATCTCCTGTGTTGGAATCATGAAGTTTGTAGGGTGTCCTCCTTGGCCTTTTGTGGCTGCCTTAATGGAGTGTTTCAGTGGGTCATATATCAGAAGTGAAAAGACATATAGCAGGATTTTTAAATGAAATAAACTTTTAAATTGCTCTTTATTTTTTATTGTTATTTTGAAATGGTCATCCCTTTAACAATAACTCAGTTTCGAAGATTTAAATCAGATCTGCCAATGAATTTCACTAGGGCAGCAAAATGTTTCCATTACTTTACAAAATGAAACACAAGCCCTTCAAATCACACCTGTTCTGACTATTGATCTGGTGGTATCTGGTCAGAAAGATTGAAGGCAACAGCACAGGAGGATGTTTGATATGAGGGAGATAGAAATGAATAATATAATAAATGCAAATTATGTCCTATGCCGCTGTTTTCTGCAATCTAAGCTTTTGGACCAATTTGATGTTCGCATGCAACTTTTTTGGGTAACTGATCATTTCCAATTTCAAAATATCCACAGTGATTTTAGTAAAAATATTTCTGTATATTTCCATAGCAAAATATATTATCTTTTGATAAAACAAGGTTTTAGGTGAGTCTTGGGCCTGAGACAATTCAAAAACACCAGTCTACTGAAACCTTATGCCTTTGGACTGCGCTAGATTACCCATGCAAACACACAAAGGACGTGTGATCAAGGCTGCAACACTGGAGGGTGCAGCCACAGTGCTAACAAACTCCCCTTTGTTGTTGTCATCGTCACCATAATTTTTCATTTACTTCTAATAAATAGTGTCGATCCAGCACTGTCATGGAGGGGCATTGCCGTTCAGCGCCTACACGGCCCAGCTCACAGCCAGTGCTGCACACACTGGCTCAGGTAACTGGAGAGGATGCACACAATGGAGAGGCAGTGTTTCCCAATCCAGTGCTCGTGGCCCCCAGACGGTCCATGTTTTTGCGTTCTCCTGGGGGTCCCTGAGGAGCTGGTCGGGAAACACTGGTCTGAGGCCTCTTCTTCGCAAGGAAGAATCTGTACCTGTGTCATGTGTCCTTTACTCCCCCATTAGTGAATGATGGCACTAAAGCCCCTTTTACTCCTCTATTTTTCTGCTCCCTCTGTCTCCTGTTAGTGCCAGTGCACAGTCACACCCTGAACTCAGTGACTGCTGCTCCTTTGAGGGACATCACGTAAGGATAGACGGACGGAGAAGCATGTTAAGGAGAGTAAAACTACAATAATAAGATAACTAACCTCAAGCTCCTGAGTAGATTTACTCAGACGATCTCAAATGATTAACTCATTATAGCTATTTTATTTGTTTGTGTGCTTTTTGGAATGATACAGTTATTTCTCCAATTCTTCTTCTGCACCGTTTCTAAAATCATGACACTTGCACAGAGGAATTCCCGAGAGTTCTGGCACAGAGAGTCCTTCGTCTTTCCACAATAGCTTGACAGTGATATTCCATACAGTGAGTCAAAATTAAAATAAGGGTATATAAATAAAGATTAAAGTCTTCTGATCAACAGAGAGCAATTAACTGAAGAGCTGGAAATAAGAATGTTTTAAATGGAAAAGGCAAAGAGATTCATTAAAGACAGTCTGTTCCGCAAAGTTACCTAAATAAAATAGACAACTGTTACTTCCGCTCCACTGCCAACTCAAAGAAGTCTTTCCCTTTCTAAGTGTGTGACTAATGGACTGTCGGACATATAACTAGGCTTTGTGCAAACCTGACATATGAAATATATATCCATCTGTCTTCCTTAACCAGGTCATTCTCACAAACTTTGAATTCTCTAAAAAAAAGTTACAATGAAATACAGTGTTTGTTTTTGTGTGTATGTGCATGTGTATGTGTGTGTGGTGTTACGCAATGTGTTTTAGGTGTATTAAAATGATGTCATTTAAACCTATTAGACTACCCTGCTTCCTGATTGCCTCATCTGCGGTACACCTCTAGTTTTCTAGATTTCAAAATAATTTTTTCATTTCAATTTTTAAAAATCATAACGTAAAAAAATTCTGGTCGAAAATGACAATTACAGTGCTGCAAAAGTTTCTAACCATTAAAAAAAACATTATCCAGTCATAAATCTGCTTCAATAGAAATATGAATAGCATTTTTAGCATTTCAGTATGGCTAAAGTAAGTCAGACTGTACATTTCCTGTTTCTTTACATGAATAACATAACACTCACCTCACAAAGTATGCTGTTCTCGGCATTTGTATCTCCGCAAGGGTCGAAAGATCAATATCCGTCCTGCTGCATTAGTCTAAAAACATGCTAAAATGGCCAAAACAAAAACAAACTATCCTGGTATATATGGCTTCTGTGACATCATCAGTTTTTACCAGTGAATTTCAGCACATACACTGTGTATATACACAATTCGCAGCATTCAATAGATAGTTACCAGGTTTCACGGAATGGCAAGGCTTTCCAGCCAACCACATCACACAGCGACCGGAGCCGTATTTTAAAGGATTAAGCTAGTCTCTGAACAAACCACTTAGAATTCTTCCATCCATTAATTTTCCAATTGCTTATCCTGGTCAGAGTCACATAGGTTTTTTAGTCTTAATCATAATATTTTATTCAAAATAAAAAAAATAAGCAAAAATCATTTAAAATTCTTAATTGACCAATGAGTGATTCAATAATAACAATGTTACTGTGACACCACCTGTACCTTGTTCAGGATTGTCAGGAATCCAAAACACACCTATTCAACTGCATCATGCTTTTAAGGAGTAATAGATGCAGATAATATTTGTTTTCATTTTATATCTTGTTAATCTGTTACTTCTCATACCTCCTACTAGGCAGCTGATTCACTGACACGATTTTAATCTTAAAGCTTCAAGGTGAGTGAGCGCAGTAGGTCCTAAAGCAGACTTATTATTTGCAATATGACATTTTTTTTTATTTTTTTTTTAACAAAAAAGTGTTCACGTTTTACTTCAATCTGTGCATTACGCATTTCTGAATTGTATGGGTGTCAGTCACATTTTCACCAATGAAAGCCTTTCTAGCAGTGCAAACATATAGGATGTGTTTGGGTGCTGTGATTTATAGGGAATTATTCATGTTACTGAGAAAAAAAAATACCTGTCCTCAAAACATATTTCAATGCCAGAAAATCCTGCTGTTTCCCAGCAGGAGATGATTTTACAGCGTAGTTTTAAATATAAAAAGGATTGGTGCTTTCTAGATGCTGCTGTTTGCGATTCGAGCGCCCGGAGACCGCTGAAAACATGTTATGGTACCACACGGCACATGTCTCACTGCTGTCAGAAGCTGCCGGAGGCCCGGACGTGCCCAGTGAGTCTCAGAGGTTACCGTGCCGACGAATCCATATTTATTAGCGAATCAGATGGATCACATAAAAATACACAAGTGCCAGCACACCAAATGAGCACAGGGTATTGATGCACACTGCACAGCACACTTATATTACGCTCTTCGCTTAATAGAGACAGGCTCCTAAAGGCTCCTGTAGCTGAACATTGTGCTAGCTATTCCAAGGTTGTAGGTTCAGATCCCAGGAACTGCAATTAAACTGTAATACTACTCTAGTGTCTTCACTTGGGATGAAAGTGTCAGATAATGGAGTAAATGCGAAATCCAGCACTCATTGTATGGATAACAGAACAATGACTATTGTCTGCTCACTCATTGTATCAGTTATTCTCTGATATTGCTCTTTTATGTTCAAAGAAATTAATTTGCTTGTTTCCTAGAACACTGATAGAATCAGAAGTTAATCATTTAATTCTTGAACAACACGGAAAAGAATGAAGTCAATGCCTACGACTGCATGATCTAGGTGTCAGCGAGACATCCCCCATTGGGGGAAAAAAGCGGCTTCCTTGCATGTTTGTTAAACAAAACAAAAGGCGATCAGCACAGGGAGTACAGGCATTCATCCCAAACGCAGGCTGTGCCCCGTAATTTGAGGCTTGGCTTAATGTCATTTTCGCTAGCTGCCTGTGACCAGGAGGCCTGCTGCAGTAGGACATAATTGGCACCGTTAAGCCCGAGAGGAAGGCCGCCTTGGCCCCAGTTTCCCCTTCCAGATCTTTCTAACACACGGGGGCCTGCCAGCAGGATGAGACGTCGCGCTCCTCCTAGCCACGGGAAGGGCAGGGGGAGCGGACCGGCCACCGGTGAGTCATTATGGAGGACGAGGTGGAGAGTCTCATATCCATCTCGGTACCATGTTGCTAAAGTCATATCTGGAGCACCTCTAGCATTTGAAAGCAAGAGCAGACCCCAAGGAAATGAGTGTGAGTAAGATGGAGACGGGCAGCTCTGTTTCAGAGGCAGCTGAAACTAATCCTTATCTCCCCGCAAGCCCCAAGCTGCTGAAACAGGGATGACAATGAGAGGACGAAGGTCATCCCAAAAGTATTCCTTACAGTCGGCATATGATTTATTTAAAGCTGATGGTCTTCTCTGGATCCACTTAAACAGTCATTGTGCAACACACAGCAAAAAAACAATCAATAAAGTTATAAAACATTAACAATATTGATACTGAGGACATTGTTCAGTCGCAGTTAATTTAGGTAGTGAGTTAAATATGTGCCGTTAATGTGCAGTTCAGTAACGGTACATAAAGTTCTGGCTTATAGGAATTTGTGGGAGAATCATTCTCGAGAAGGCAGTGAGCCTTGAAGAGGTAGTCTGTATCCAGCAGTGGACCAGACCCAGGAGCTTTGTAGAAAGCTTTGAAAGAGGAATAGCAAGAGGGCATTGGCCCCTGCGTGCTCCAAAGATGCTCAGCAAGCCGGTGTGGAAGGCCGATGACATTCTGGAAGTGCTGCGGTCTTAATCCCTTTGTCGCTCGGAAAGTTAGACTTTATTTGGTCCTCGGCGATCAGCTGGTGCTGGGAGATCTGGTGAGGGATGTCAGAGATGTACCCAGGAAGATGGGAAACCCGCAAGGCCGATGCTAATAATAATGACCATAAAAATAATGATCAAAACAAACGTGACTGTAGAACAAAGCTGGAAGATGACAGACTAAAAGTTAAAGTGCTTTTCATTGGTTTTCTACCTGATCTCAGCCCAATGACATTATACTTCAATCTAATCTGATCTAATCTAATCTAATCTAATCTAAAATTAGGTATAGGCAAAATTGTGCTAACAGATGCTAACCTTACACAATGATGCTAGTCTAATACAGATCGGAACGGAGTGTGCAAACGTTGCGTAAACAGAACAGGGGAGTAGTTCAGCGGGCTCAGCTGGTGAGTCGGTGGGAGCACCTCTCCTGCCATATGGACATGGGCTAGATCCAAAAGCTCACAGGATCATGACAAATGGCAGAAGTACAGAGCTAGCGGAGTCAAAAGGCTGGGGGGCCTTCGGCGGCTAGGCAACTGGCTCCGGTGCCCGACTTTTTTTGATGATTGTGTAAAAGACAATGAGATGGAGCAGGTGATAAATGCTACAGGAGTCAAAGACATGAACAGGAGGAGGTTGTCGTCTTTGGGCAGCATCGGAAGGGACGGCTCCTCGCCCACCTTGACGTATTCTAGCTTCCACATTGTTTGTCAGTCTGGAAATCTGTCAGAAGCCAAATTCATCATTTTGGACATCATTGTCGTCCCTGGCTGCCCCCAAAATGCAGGGTTCAAATGCAGGCCCATATTTGCATACGTCCAATATTCATGCAAATAATCTGGAAGCTTATAGTGTCGGATTGTCACTAGCTCCATGCTTCAAGTGTTCCTGTAGGTGTGATTGCCCATCCGGAATGCCGCCCCTTTCCAGGACGTAACCCTGTCTTTGCCATAAGATTCCCAAGACCGGCTCTGGATCTCTGAGCCCCTAATTGAATGAACAGTTACTGAACATGACAGATGAACAAACTTTTAATAAAACGAGAGCATATTACATATAATGAATATTGATGCATTTTCGAGGCTCTATTACCTCCTGCTAAAACAAAGATAAACTCTAAGCAATTAATTTCCGGTCACATCCGACAAGATTGTAAATTACATCGAGACAACGCTTCACTGCTCGGAGCCCCCGTGCAGAAAAAAATTTGAACAGAAACAAATACAGGCCAAAAAAAAAGACTCCCCAGAAATGACCGTGACAGCGTCTACCTTGATTTATTGCAGCGATGGTCGCATCTGGGGAAATGAAGTCCCTTTAGAGGGAGGAGGAACAGAAAGTATTGGATCTTATAAACTTAACTGCAATGCACACTCTGAAAAATCTTATATGCTCACCTTTCCAGCTTTGCTCGTTAAAAGACTGACACAAATTCCTTCCTCTGTATTATGTACTGAATATTATTTCAGCACTTGTATTAACTATGTTTACACACTGATCAATGGGATTTAGGATTAGTAGCAAGTGTTTCCAGTACAGAAATAACTAATAAGACCAGCGACAGAACAATGTTAATTAGTTGAATGCAATATTGTGTTACACAAAGGGAATTTTTACACAGAGAATTAATTTTTCAACAGTGGTTGTGGTTGTCAAAGTGAGAACTCATTGGTCCTCTTTAATCTTTGCTTTGATTTAAACTGGTTTAGCGCTTGCAGAACAGCAACAGCCAGAACTTGTGTTAGCAGATGTCGAGTGTCGTTCTTGCTGATTTGTAAGATGCACATTAAATGAGTGTAAACTGAGACTTAAGATGAGCTGGAAATGATTGACTGTGGGTGGTGGGAGGGTGGTGCGTAGGAAGCAGACATTGAAACCCAGCAGCCCAGCGCATTTTCAGCATAGGGCTTCAGGAATCTGGAGCCTATCCCAGGACTTACAGCGTGAAACACCATGGACGCCATTCCAGAGCTGTATTTAAAATCATGCCAGGCACACGACTACTATTAACTGAAAAAAGCACATTTGCTTTTAATGCTGTTCTTATTTTAATGCATTGGTGAAAATGCATTGCTGAACAGAAAGGCAGACTTTGCACAGAGGGCATCTAAATCGTGAAGCTTTTCTAGGGCAACTGTTAAGAGACTGCATCTCTTGTTGCTCTGGGATACTTTTTCCTGCCTACATCCGATTGACAAAAAACTTGTTTTTTTTTTTCTGGCAAAGATTAAAAATATTAAAGGGAAAGAGATACTTCAGGTATGGAGTGCAGAGGGGGAAATGTGTGGTCGTAAAGACCCCCCCCCCCCCATTCTCTTCTCCCTTCACCACGCAAACCACCAGGGACTCAAACACCATTTAAAAAGGTCATTCATTTGTCTACAATGACATGCCACAATTACAGTCCAGTCTGCGGCCAATCAGCATCCCTGCTGCTGATCCTAGTATTTTCCCAGGTTTTATAAGGTATGACAGAATCGGCGGAATAGCGACTTGGGCCAAGATGCATTTTGGCATATACACACTGTCTGGCTCCACTTCCCTGCAGCTTAAGGCCACTCCCTCTATAGGCTTAGAAAAAGAACCTAAAATGGTCCAAACCAGAACCTTCCACTTTCATTAAAAACCATCTTTTTTCTATGGGAATCCTACCACATTCAGAGTATAGACGCAATTACCACGAACACAAAGGCTGGGTGGGAGTGCAGTAGAGAGCAGGGATTCCAGGCCGGATAAACGCCACAGTCACTTTCATTTATTAACCCAATTTCACATTTCTTTTAAACCCGCGGGACAGAAAATGTGAAATGCAAAAAAACAGAAATCAAATTTCTTGCACGGAAACTTTTCTTTCTACGAAAAAAAATCTTAATGGCGATGCAACTAAAACGAGACAGCATAGATTACGTGATAAATACTGTTACATATGATGGCAAGGTCTTCTGCAAGTTGCATTTTGTCAAAACCTTTTCATGAAAATATTTATGCTTGATGATACGCTGCTATAGACCACAGTATATTGTCATACAGGTATAGAGCAGAATAATAAAATAATGAAACCTTCCGTCTTCCATAACCACTTATCCACTTATCGGTACGGGGTTCCGGAATTTCTGGAGACACTCAGGAAGCACAGGGCATCTCAACACGCATACTCACATGCTATAGATGATGCATAGATACCAATTCACCAAAGCGAATGTCTTTAGCCTGTGGAGGAAGCCTTCACAAAGGAAGCCTTCACGAAAATGAGTTTCAGCTGGCTTCGCTTCAGGACCCACATTATTGTTGGTCAGTAAGTCACCACCCAAATTCATGGTAATAGCTGGCAACCAAGGAGGTGGTGACTAAGAGTTATCAACCGTGACCCACGGAAAATCGTCTCGCAACCCACCAGTTGAGAAACACTGATGTGTTGAAAGTGTAGACTGAGTAAGCAGAGAGCCAGCAATGCACCTCCAGACCTGTAGTGTAGAGGCCATATCGCCACCCACTGGGTCACTGAAAGGGGCACTTCAACCTCCTTGCGTCGTTGGGACGGGGCATGGTGCAGGCAGACGAAAGGTGACGATCCACTTGCAGCTCAGAGACAAAGGGGGTTTATTAACAAAATAGAGCACAATGGGGAAGGCACAAAATAGAAGGACTGCAAGAGGTCAAAAGAAAAGGGGAAAAATAAGAATCTAACAAGAAATCATGAAGCAAATACACTGGGGAACAGAGCAACACAGGGAACAGGACTGAGTACCAGAACAAAGCGACAAAGACAGGAACTGCCCACAACTCTCTACAACTACAATGACTCATCAAAGAACGAAACCAGAACAATCACTTAAATACATAACTAAGAAGACACAATGCAGGACGGATGAGAATCATAACCAATTAACCAATGGCGAGGACTCAGGGCAAACAAGGAACAGGTTAAAGAGCACCTTTAGTTAACAAACACTAAAGGTTAACTAAGACATGGAAAACTGAGTAAACAAGGACAAGGAGCAAAAGACAAGGAACCAAATGAAATAGAAAAACACCGAAAACAGGAACCAATAACCAACAGCACCGAAAACCAATAACGCTAGGGAAAAACAAACAAGACAGACAAGGCTTCAGTCTTAGCCAGCTTTGAACCTACAACTCAAAGCTTCTCAATCAGAGCCACCTGCTCAGCCCACTGACCTGCGCAGCAGCCTTAGGAACAAAGAAAACACACTAGGGCTGAAGGGCAAGAGGACAGGATGGCCAGCGACACCTGCTGGCCAAACAGGGAGAGGACACGGAGGGCAGGGTCAGACAGGCACCGACCCTGGGCCAGCGACACCTGCTGGCCAAACAGGAAGGGGACACGGAGGGCAGGGTCAGACAGGCGCTGACCCTGACACCATGAGAGCTTTGAAGATCTGGGAGAGAGGTATTCAGTTTGACATTTTTAAAGAATTTATGGAATAATTCTCAAAAAACAGACCATCTTCCTGAATTCATCCAGAATTCCACAAAATTCAGTAGGTACTCACAAAATGGCAAACAGAGTACAGCTGTTTTATGAAATATATATTTTTTCAATTTCAGCTGCATTGCAGCATGCTTACAATCGATTCAGCTCAATTTCACACATTTACACAGACATTTGATTTGTTATTCCAGTAAACAGACTTTCCTGGTCATTGAGAACATGGGAAATAAATCCAAAACTTTTAATTATGGGTGACAAATGGCACCTAGGTTTCATTGTAATGAAAGGTTATTTTTCTTTAATTACTCCACAAATCAAAGCAGGCACCTCAAACCCCCCCACCTCAACCCCACCCCGGCCTGGCATACAGCTGGATGGATCCTAATTGCTCCTGGATGTGATAACTGAGTGGCCCCTTGGGGTCCATTCAACACCAGAGGCTTCGATATTGTCAACAGACGTCGATACATGAGGAGGGATTAATGAGGCCTTGATGCAGCTCCTATTCGGAGCCCCTCGAACGCCCCCC
>JAODJW010000127.1:1229406-1240351 GCA_026777045.1 Hyperopisus bebe | reverse complement strand
GCACGGCCCACAAATGCCCTCCCACATGAAAAAAACCAACCAAGCCCTTAAATCCACCGCTGGACGGAAGTCCGCTCTGCAGGCCATAACTAGCAATTTGGCCGACGCTGTCCTTTTTCACGCTCCAGTACAGACGGGAGAACAGGCAAGAAAGAGAGACGGCGGCCGGCCACAGCAGAGCAGGCCTGGGTGTGGGAGCTGCAGCCCTTATCGAACGCAACGACTGCAGGCCTCATTGGCCTTTGACAATGAAGTCATATAGGTCAGGAATACGGCAGCAGGCAGGGGGATGATGCTTACAGACCCAGGCTCATAACTTAAAGATTTCTTAAAGGTCGGAGTCCCATTAGGCAGACGCCTCTTTAACCATTTAGCCGAGTATCGAAAAAACTCCAGTCAATAATCCAACTCTTTAAGTGGGTAAAATTCAAAGTCACTTTGATTAAGAACATCTGATAATCAAAGGAATAAAACGCAGTTAGTCTCACAGCTTGCTGCAAAAAGAGAAAGTCATCGTCTGAGGTAAAGCTGGACCTCTGCTGAATAGTTTGTCATTTCATAGCTTTGACAGGCAGACCTGAGTCTGCTAACCTGGTGGGTGGGATGTTCCTCACAGCTGGCAATCGCTGCTTGAAACGGCAGACATGCATACGGTGCCTTAACAAGCATATGGCCTGTAATGTGCACTTCCTTTTTCACTGTGAAGAGCACTTGCCAACTTGGTGCCAAAGAACCTGCTTTCTGAGAACGGTTTCAGGTCTCAGGGTAGTAATTTAAACGAACTTCTGAGTTTAAGTGCGGGGTCAAATACTTTGTTCTGTTTCCAGCATTTAACTTTAAATCATACATATTGAAAGAACCGGTTATTTTTACATTTATTTATGGTGATCTCTAATTATTTTTAAAGATTTTTTTCTTAAGGAAAAATGTAAATGTGAAATGAAGGCCTTGCTGGTCCCTAATCAATAAAAGAATGTTTTCAGAAATCACTTTTGAAGTGAATATGAAATAAATTGCTTAAATCCGGAATGAATGCATATTACATTCTTTTGTTAATTTCCAACCCAAATATAAGGTTATGCAAAGCTTATGCAAATTGTGTTTGGCATCTGTATCTGTGCTAATTATGGGCAATCGTAAAATTGCGGAATTAATTATAAATTATCTGAATGGCATTTGAGTTCTTTATTAATGTTACTTAGAAAGGAGACGTACCTTATTTGCATAGGATTTCTAGGCTGGCTTTAAGGTCCACACAGTTAAGAATTTCACATCGCTACACTGAACTACAACTTATTTCAATTTATTTTCATATATTGTCTTTATATGCTTCCCCAAAGCACTTAAAGATTTAGTAAGAACATCTAAATCTACTCCATTTTATTTGTACTGTCTTTCTTATTTTGTTTGTGGCAATTATACTAAAAAAAAATTGCCGTTCATAAAACTTTCCAAACTATCTATAATTTTCTTGCCTATAATGCATTGCACCTACAACAAGAAAACTTTGCAGTAGCTATTTTTAGTTCCCATCAACCAGAAAACTAAAAAAGGTTTGGTCAGGTAAGAAGGTTACCTGTGTCCTTCAAAGACTTGGCCAAAATGTTGATATGGAAGAGAGAATGAAACAGCAAATCAAAATCAGACCCCAGAAGTATAGGAAGCTTTCAGGAACCAGAGCATAAATATGATCTATGCAAAATCTCTGCTTTCATTGTAATCATCTAGCAGGCCTTGAACTAACAGTGCCAAGGAAAGGCTTTTGGTTAATAAGCAAGTCTAATTAACTGATAAAGTAATAAGGACAAATAAATGGAGCACAGGAGATGTATGCAATTTCAGTAACTAAATAAAGCTGAAAGCCTCTTAGCCCTCATTTCTAAAGCATAGATGTTGTATCTCATTGATTTTTTGTTTGGACTATAGGGGGAAGCTGGAGAGCACAGAGAAATCCAAGCAAGTGTGAGAAGAACATCACCCACAGAGAAAGGGGCATGATTCTCACTTGCAGGCCGTGTTGCCTACAGCACCACCTCCTAATTGATGATTTTTCGTAATCCAAATACCCAAATGTAGCTTGTTAGAGAAAGCAGTCATAAAACATGTATCTTAGCGGAGTCCCGGGAGAAAACATCAAGGATGATAGAGGGGCTCTGAATGACAACTTATAACCTTAGCTGGGTGTTTCTGACATTATGATAGCTTGTTAATCACGTGGTTCGCTGTAGTCTCATTCGCTCCATCATGTGGTGAATGTGAAAGATGATCTCACATGGAGAGTGTTATCCTCTTGAAATTTTCATAAGCAAATTAATAATGCACCAGTTATCCATCATTTAGATTACATGTCAATAGGTATATCTTTATGTTCATCACTTGCATGTGTGTGGGTGTGCGTGCGAGTTTTCTATGCATATTCCAAATGCCTCTCAAAAGCGATGTTGAGATGTTTTAGTCTCCCTGTTCATGCCCTTGGACTGGTCTCCCATGCAGTCTGTGCCCTCCTCATGCTTCCCAAAAGATTCAATGTAACCCTCTCTGCAATGTGCTGTCATTCCAAATATTTGTCCTCCAACCATCAGTATTCTGCTGCATTCTAGCGTGGCTACAGAATACTGGGTGGTTTCTGATAAAGGATGGAAGGGATATCGATTGCAAATAAATCCTGCGACTGTTTTTCCCTTCAGTACAGACAAATTTGATTTCAATTTTAGTAACCCTTCATATTGTATTAGGTATAACTGCTATCAATACTGTACTTCTAGAGACAAATATGTATTAGCTGAATATAGAAATAGGATATGAATCATTTGGAATTCAAGTGGAATTCTAGTGGAGAAATTAATTATTAATACTTCGTTCTTCACTTCAGTGTCAAAAAATGTGAACGTTTTCTTTTGCCTGAAAAATGTCTTGTATCAGGTAAAAAAAAGTCTCTGATTGACCTCAGGAGCAGATAATTTATAGTGAGGTCAATCAGGACAAGAAAATGTTCTTTGTCATATGACATTGTCGAGTGCTTTGCTCAAGAGTTGTCATTCTGAATTAGGGAATTTCAGGTTCTAGGTGGAGCATATGAAATCCCCTATTTAATTTCTGCACACTTATTCCCTTTGTACATGCCTACTTAAATGTTATTATTAGGCACTGTCAAATCGAGGTCAATTCCTGGTGACCACTGAGAGAACATTTCTCTAGAAAATTCCAATTCTACGTTAAGAGCCAAAATGTACACATGAATGGGTACAAAAATGGGTACAAAACAGCACAGTGCAGTTTTGGCAGGAGATGGCATAGCAGTAAATGGCCTAAACCTTCATTCACAATCCAAGTCCAGTTATTTTTCCCACGAAGCATCAAAGTAAAGGTGTACATAAAGAGATATAGGCTGTACTAAGTCATTTTAAATAAAATTATCTGCTGAAACAAATAAAACTGGATGATGATCACTGCTCAAAATATAAAAGCCAATGCATATTTATAATTTCCACTATTAATGCATCCAAGCATCAATATTCCAAAACCCGTTATTAAGTCTAGGGTCATGTTAAGCTTGGACTCAGTCTCAGGAAGCACAGGGGACAAAGCAAGGGAGCACAATGACACAATAAATGCAGGTCACAGGGCACAGACTCTGCACAAGCACCATGGATGACTGAAGAGGCACCAGCTCACGGAACCACATGAATTGGGGCTACAGGAGGAAACTGGAGACAAGTCGTATGAACACAAGGAGACCAGGCATTTCTACATTTCTACCAACTGTAATATATATAGCACTCTCCATTCTCCAAGGACAGCAGGAAAAAAAAACAGAAAGTTACATAAGGTAGCAGGTAGCATGAGGTTAAGGTCACACACACAAATCGGATGGTTGCCAGTTCAAATCCCAAGAGTCCCCTGCTGTAGTGCCCTTGATCAAGGTACTTATCCACCAAAATATCCATCTCTACAAATGAGTACGAACTATAAAGTGATTTGAATCAAAAGTATCAGCTAAACCTCTTTAAAATATTTTAAAGAGATAACATCAGTCTTTCAGGGAGCATCTCTTACTCTACGGGCTTTAAATACATTGATGAAATCAATATATTTCATATAATGTAATCAAAATACGAGATTTTAAATCAGTATATATTTCCAAAAGCCAAATATGTCCAAAATATGTTAAAACAATTTATAATTAAAAAATACCGCCACAGCAGGCTTTCTTAGAGGTATATTTACAACACTTGAAAGGCCTGAATATGTCCTAGTCACAGTTAGAGATTTATTTACACATATTTAAAGAGTAACCATGAAACTCAGCCATAAAGACATTGACTGTATTGTGTGAACCACTATTCTTACGGGCTTCACTTATCGTGTGATGCATTTGGGTTGCAGGGGGATCATGTCAAGTAGTGAAAAAGGAAAAGAAAAAGGATTCATTTTGTGACGCTCATTATTTCAGCACATTGAAAGGCCAGCACTTAACTATGATTCTTCCTCAGTCAGACTATTAAGCCGGAATTTTCATCTTTCAAATGGCGTCACAAGCAGCCAATGATGGTCGAAAACAATCCCTCATGTCATTAAGTATCGAAGTCCATCTGCTTTCACCAATCACAGCCTGACTTTGTAGTCCTGCTTCTCTTTGAAGGCACCCCTGGGTCATATTTCACCCTACTTGAAATTCTGAATTCCATTCAGGAGACATTTCTTCGTAATACATTTTGCACTTTAATTTGCCATGTTTTCATGTTTTATGGTGAAATTCTATCACGAGGCAAGAAAAAACAGTGGGTAAATGTTTAAACAGCAAGACTCAAATATACAAAAAGCGCTTTAAACCGTGAACATGAAATGGCGACAAGACTGCATTTAAGACTGACATAAAACAACCCATTAACCCTGACAAAAACTCAAAAAGCCACCAGATATTCAACAACCACATGAGGAACACGCCCCAGTCTCCATGCCCCTGTTCATCATAACGTGATATGAAATGAGGCGAGCTGGACTTCATCAGTTGAGGCCCCAGCAGGTGTTTAATAGCCATGGATATGAAACTAGGCAGGTTATCCCAGTTGTTTGCTGATGCTCTGCCTTCTACTGGCAACACACATTGTACTCCATACTTCTGAATAATGACACATAGAGATTATCAGGGGCCATATTCAGACTAATCAGCGGAAGCTTTTTGTTTTTCCTTTCTTGTCAGATGCCTACCTAAACTTCAGGGAAATTACTCTCAGGTTCCTGTTGATTTGGTGGCCTGCCAGTGATCCCGTCCCTTAACCTGTTGAATTTATGGCTTTCGGCATTCCAAGACTTACATTCTGATTCATTGCCACATCACAATTTGCACATCACCCGTGAGTGAAATTCTCATGTTCGGCTCCAGGCGGCAATGCCTTTTTTGAAACTTGTGGTAAATAAAAATTTAAATAAATGAATCATAAATATGGAAAGATTCTAAAACGTGTACTACTATTATATGATTATACAATTATGTTGGCTGTTAATGTATATTAAGGCTGTTAAGGTATACTTAATGCTGTTTATGAATGTCCTATGAATGTATTATGAAGGTGCACTGAATGTTCTATGACTGCATTATAAAGGCATTATGAAGGTGCAGGTACTGTAAAGCATTACCAGATATTTGATATTTGCTATTAACTTAGGCCTGATTTCTCTGCTGCCAGTCATTTTCAATCATTTTACCAACTGGCAGTTTCTGTTTTATGAATCGAACATCTAATATGTATCGACAAAGGGCAAAATAAAAAATATTAAAAATAAAGTTAAGAAAAGCCAAGCTTGTGTTTATTAGAAGTGCAGTGTCATTGTCTCATGCTGTGATTTCCCAGCTGATCCCAGGTTCTTCCTCTTTGATAATTCAATTTATATAATATCTAATGCAGGGATCACCAACCTTTTTGAAACTGAGAGCTACTTCACGGGTATTGAGCCATACGAAGGGCTACCAGTCTGAAACACCCTCCTAAACTTATCTAAACTTCATGTATAATAAACATGTTTTAAATGTTTTTTTTTTTAGATGTTGTCATTTTCAAATCTATATAAATGCAAATGTGAATAAAGACGAATAGCAACAGGATAAAATTTAAATTTAGATCCTGCTCATTGGTGAGTTATAACAGGTCCACGGGGGACTCATGTGGTCCTTGGGGGCATCCTGGTGCCCACGGGCACCATGTTGGTGACCCCTGATCTAATGTAATCTTTTTGGGATTCATTGTGAATGGGGGAGGCACTGATACCGAGCTCCTGGTTTTCTGATGATCTGGCTCTTAAAAATAATTTTGCTCATAATGTATTTTTTTCTGCAGGGTTAGGCCTGGGGGTGTCGTCACTAGAGAGAAAGCTTCGAATCATGGGCAGTCCTCCTGTTTTTTGGACAAAAGAGCTGATTGACTTCAACTGTGTAATTCTCAGACCTACAGAGACAAACACTGAAATTATTACTGATATCAGTCAAAATCAACCGACAAGTATATGGCAGGCATAGTTACTTGGTAATTTAAAAAATGTTAGCAACAACTTTGTTTTTTTTATTATTCACTTAAAATGTAAAGTGTTCCTTTAACCCAGCCAGTGATCAATTGATCTGTACCCCTCCTGCACAAAATTTTATGCCGCTTATTTAATTCGAGCCCAGAAATGCACAGCTCCTAATGAGAATCATGCATCTTTTGTGGACAGACTAGCAGTATACACAGCCATATATAATGAGCACAGAGATGGCCAAAGCAATAATCAATGGCCCCTGGACGCTGGTTCTAATAACTCAGCAAGCCTCACCAGACCAAAGCCGTAAAGCCACATTGAGTAGGCGATCTGACAAGTCACATTTCAGGACAGCACAGCTGATTAATCACTCCAGCACCACGGTCGTTTTTACAATATATGGCTTTAGAAAGTGAACCGCCATCCATGGATTGGTTGGGAGTTACTGAACGGGACACTAAGGGCAAAAAGCATTAGTTACGAAAAGATAACACCCCTACTTGAAAGTGCAGCTGTATGAATTACTCACCCCTTCAAGCTATAGTGTAGATGCAGAAAAATGGGACCTAGGATTTTTTCATAAGTCTAGGTGTTTTGCTGGCCAGGTATTAAACACCCCTGGCATAAATAGCGAATACGGCTATGGAGGACGTATCAAAATCACATTTATATGTCTACAATTGCTGAGTAGGCCATAGTAATAGTTTCGGTGTGCTACTCTTGCCCACACAAATTCATAATTTGGTTACATTAGGGAGCCACATCAGATATTAGGCTTCTTTACGACAAAAATGTATCAACTTCAGGGATGGTGAATGAAAGGAATGATGTATTAAAATTCCCTGCACTTCTGCAATTTATATAACTGCATTTATATCAGCTATGTTCAAGATTGAGTTTAGAATTGAGATTTCGCTTTCGATGACTTGCTAATTGACAATATAACCAATACCATGGCAGTTAAGCACTTACGCTGATTGATTACACCCATGCAGTTCAGTGCAATTAAAATTCCTATCACATATAATGAAACAAAACAGGTCATACCAGTATCGGTTTCTTGTATTATAATGAGAATGCTTGCGTCCAACTCTGAATATTTTGCAGACTCTAGAAATGACACATCCCATGAAAATGATCCAGCCTCGTCTGAAATACTTCTACCGATTGTTCTGGGGTAAGCTTTAGGTGAGAGTTGATATTTTTAATACTTGGGGGAGCACTTCTATTCTGCACGTTCTGCACCACTGAAGACAGCTACAGTCAATCAGCTACTGGATTATAGGTTTTAAACCACACCCTATCGATCACCTCCCATGCCAGGTAGATATAGGTGACAAATGATAAGCAGGCAGAGCCCTCTATGAATGGTGCATTCATCACAATTCAGGAAGAACTATTAGTTAGGCTTCTGTACTAAATCTGAGATTCAGTATCAAGAATTGGTTCTGTCAATACTGAGAGTGTTAAATCCCATTTCACCTGAAGCCTACATGAGTGGTTTAGAAAACACTCGATGAACAAGTGGGTAAACGCAAAACAAGAATTGCGAAATAATAACGGATAAAAATGAATAGCCTGAGAATATTACTGGTTTATCAAGCCCTTACAAAGTATGGATTTAAAATGTAGCGCTGTATAGAAATGTAGTTTAGCTTTGGTATTTTGTTTTATGGGTGATTTTTCTTTGAGAGAACATCAACAAGAAATGATTCCTGTGTTTTTTGTCAATCCATCCATCTTCCGCTCATTTATCCTGTCACTGGGGGGACCTTGAACCTCTGAAAGGAAGTACAGGGTACAAGGCAGGGGACACCCTGGACAGGATGCCAGTCCCTTGCAGTGCACAAGGCAGGGGACACCCTGGACGGGATGCCAGTCCCTTACAGGGCACAAGGCAGGGGACACCCTGGATGAAATGCCAGTCTATCACAAATCACGCACCTGTAAAACATGCAAGCAAGTGGACTGCCGACCGCAAATGTGTGTCTAACAGCTCATATACAGCTGAACTGGATCACTGCATTTCATACAAGAATCTGTCTTTTCCACCTGACAGATTATTATTGCATTCTGATTCAAAAAGTCTCAAGTTTTTGTTTTGTAAACACTGAAAATGTGGTGTTTTGTTTGGGGCATCTGTTACAAGGTGTGTTTTAAAGGTTAGAGAAAGTGAAGAGTACAGCTTCATGTCTATTTTCTTTACACTCTCCAAGGGAAACAAAATCAAAGCAAAGCAGAATTTGGTATCTGCCATTGCACTGTACACCACCTTTCTCTAGGTGGACAGGGTTTCTATGGTAACGACATGTGATTTTTTTTTTGACTGACATAAAGTGAGCTTCTGAAATACATTTTATTTCAGGGAGCATTTTAAATTAATTTATTTGTACCATAAACATACGTGTGAACAAAATACATGTGGGAAAAAAATGTATTTGGGAAATTGACTTTTTGGGTTTGTCAAGCAGATTGTGTGTTCTTAACATTTACTTGTAACAAGCAACAGTGAGGAAATCTGTAGATGAAGGTTCACCCAGATTATAGGGGCTCCAGGACTGTTACTGCAGATGAAGTCTGACACCTAAAGGTCTGAATGCATACATGCAGTCTTATTTGTGAGGATAGGAGGGTGTTTATTAGTTATAAACAGTAAATTAATTTTTGTTTGTAGAAGGGTAGCAGAAAGGTTCTTACTGAGAAATTGCAACTAAATGTCGAGTCAAAGTCCAACTTCACAGATATTAAAATGTAGCGGGTAATCTGATTCCAGAGACTACAAATTGACAGAGTTTTCTATAAACAGCCCAAAATTGTAAAGCGTTATGCAACATAAAACTGGTTGGTTGTCTGAAGTGTTTAATGAAAAAGATATGAGTAAATGTATCACATTGTAAAAAACAAACAAACATTCCAATTTTGGGGGAAAAAATATAAGTAGGCCAAAAGACATCAAATTATCATCATGGAGTATTTGTGGATGGTTTTAGTTCAGTTCCCAACAAGCGCTGAGGTATTTCTTAATATTTGAAGAGAAATTTAAAATGTGGGACACCGGTGCAGTCTGTGAGTCCCAAATCACATCCTTCATATATGTGTATGTATGAGTTCTTAAAATTAATCATACTACTGTATATAACGAGTGGTTAAATAAAACCATCAGTATCAGCAACCAAAAATGTGTGGGGCTGTCAAGACTAACTAAGAATTTGCTCTGTACCAGGTGATTATTTTTAAATTGTTTCTTCCTTTCTACTTTGCCCGTACTTCACTGCACACCACCAGAGTTTTACTGAAATTGGACTGAGGGACGTTACTATTTACAAAGCCTAAGATGTCATCTGTTGATCTGAGAATATTATGACATCCAAGTTAATCTGAAAAGACCATAATGCTTGGAAAAGTTAATGGTAAAAGAGGAAATCTGACAACCAGCAACAAGGTGGATGGACTCAATTTTCACAGCAAAGAACATGAAATTATGTCTGAAGATGTTAGGGTGGTGCATGGCGCGGGCAGAAAAAGGGGGGCGATCCATGGAGCAGGTCACAGCAAATAGGGGGCTTTATTAACTAAACAGAACAGAAAAGGGGGAACCACAAAATATAAGGACCACAAGGGGTTAAAAACAAAGCCGGACATTAAGAACATACTAAAGAGGAACCACAGAGTGCCATGCTAGGAGACAGAATAAAACTGGGAACTAGACTGGGAGATGACCACAGCTACTAACATGGAGTAATAATAACAACTGACTGAGGAAATTAACAAAAGCAGGCATGTAAATACACCGAAAAACAAGGACTAATGAGGGAGAAGTGTGGACCATAACAAAATAAACCAATTAATAATGGTGCAGAACAATAAGCAACAGGTGCAATAATTTACAAGCAGTACAACTAGAGAACATTGACAAACACTGAGGACTAACACTAGAAAAGACTAGGAACATAAATACAAGCAGAACAGAATTAAATCAGGCACAAGCAGGGTAAACCTTAAACAGGGACACAAACAATAACAGACACCAAGGAAACAGAAAACCAATTATTGTTAAACAAAAGGTGAAACTGACCAGCCTCAGACTCATGATCAGAGAGGTTCAGCCTCTAAGCCCCACACTCAACCCTTTGAGCTATGTACAGGCATACTGTAAGATTGGGGGGACAGGATGACCAGCAATGCCTGCTGGCTAAAATGGGGATAAGACAGGGTCGGACGGGCACAGACCCTGACAGAAGTCAGATGGAGGTCAGGGTATTAAGGAGAAATGTCTCTTGCAAGTAGTAGCAGAGGCACATTATCATGGTTAGAGTGTCCCTACTCTTTTCAGGGAAGGTCTAGTTACTGACCAGGGTGGGAGGGGAGTTGGAACGATGATGCGATGATTGTGGGGGGGGGAGGGGGGGGGAATAAAATTTGGTGACGA